>JAXCGZ010011361.1:185000-195000 GCA_037179515.1 Halocaridina rubra
TAGCCACTGGTGGAGCAAAGCCGGTCACTGGGAGAGCGAAATCTAGCCACTGGTGGAGCAAAACCGGTCACTGGGAGAGGGAATCCAACCACTTCGGGAACGAGCAAAACCGGCTCCTGGGTGAGCAAATCCAGCCACTGGGGGAGGAATCCAGTTCAAATCTGAATTAGACCCAAGCCAGGATGAATGGAGGGATTTGGTGTCAGAAAGGTATAGTGATTACATACTTCTGAAACAAAAGCTTCACTACTCTCTAAGAGGTTAGTGAGGTACAGTGACCCTAAATAAAATGGAAAAGAGATTTAAAAAGAGGAAAAGAAATAGGAGGTATGGAGAAAAAGGGTTGCCCTCAAAATGAAAACAAATGAAAAGGGAATGAATTGATATATTTTACCGTCTCAGATTAAGTGAAAAATAAATCACTAAAATAAGTAAAGCTCAGACAAGATTTAAGTAAAAAGTGACATAATGACAACAACAACAACTATTACTATTACTAAAAAAAAGAAGAAGAAAAAAATTAATGGCACTCTGTTTCTTTCAAGTTTTCTCAGTTTGCGAACCTATGGCTTAGTCATGTCATGCAATGAATACCTCCTGGTTAGTACAGTGGTAACGCGCTGGCCTCGCATTCGCGAGGTCGATGGATCGCGCCTCGTCCAGGCAGGAGAGTTTAAGCTGTTTACTGGGGAGGTTACTGCTGTGGCTGGTCACCACAGTGGGGGGGGGAGTTGGGGCCTGTGCCGGATGGAGACCTCCCTTTGGGTCCTCCATGACCCGTTCCACCCATCCGTGGGTGGAGAATCTAAAACAACATGCAATGAATTGCTTTAAAGTGACGATCTTCGAGTTCATTTATTTCAATATTTATGGAACCCAAACTGGCACGACTTTCTTGCATTTGGATAGTACTAACATCAACAACAATGACGACATCAACAACAACAATAACAACAACAACAACTACAACAACAACAATGTTAATTATAATAATAATAATAATAATAATAATAATAATAATAATAATAATAATAATAATAATAATAATAATAATAATAATAATAATAATAATAATAATAATAATAATAATAATAATAATAATTGTCGCATGACTGAAGCCTTGCTGAAGCCAGAATCTGAAACTGTAACAAGTCGTGAAGAGAAACGTGAGAGGCTAGAGGTCAAGGGTGAAATAGAATACTCTCCCAGTTGTTTATCTGGGTACGGTAAACAGATCCAGGGGGCTTAGCGCCTGGCTGGATCCATAGGGCTTAGCACCTGGCTGAACCCAGGTGCTTTAGCATAGGGCTTAGCCACGCAGCGTCAAGTGCCTCAAGAGTGTGGGAAAGACCCAGAATGTGGCCCTGCCTAAAATCACAAGTAACCCTATATGCCCTGGAGGGATACCCAATAGCCACGCTCTGACCTGGAACTTTTCCGTTCTATAGGCCAACTGAAATAGCCCATCCCACAAGAGGAGGGACCTCTCTTTGAACCTGAAGGCAATTGGCAGAAGTAGATTTAGCGACACGCCCTGCCTTTGGGGTATTTCAAGTATCCCCATGGCAGCCAGAAAGCAGTCAGAGAGCGACAGTTAGTCAGAACTTTGCCCGGGGCACGAATAGATCATAGATTGTGATAGTCATAGGGTGGGGGGGGGGGCATTGAGGCGTCGAATGTGTTGTACTCTAGAATAAATTAAGATAAAGGAACCACTGCTTGTCCGTTCTTACCTTGCACCCTTCTGGTACTAATATTAACGTAGTGAGAAGAATTCATCACGACAACTGGTGACACGTGGTGAAACAGTGATTAACTTTACGACAACTTGGTAACAAGCGGTGAGATAACCCAGTCATCTTACAAAGTGGTGAATTCAGATGGGATAGTCCAAAATTCATCCTACATAATAATAATAATAATAATAATAATAAAAATAATAATAATAATAATAATAATAATAATAATAATAATAATAATAATTAATAATAATAATAATAATAATAATAATAATAATAATAATAATAATAATAATAATAATAATAATAATAATGATAATAATAATGATAATAATAATAATAATAATAATAATAATAATAATAATAATAATAATAATAATAATAATAATAATAATAATAATAATAATAATAATAATAATAATGATAATAATAATAATAATAATAATAATAATAATAATAATAATAATAATGATAATAATAATAATAATAATAATAATAATAATAATAATAATAATAATAATAATAATAATAATAATAATAATAATAATAATAATAATAATAATAATAATAATAATAATAATAATAATAAAATAATGACTCGATTACATTACTCTGTCTATATCATATACAACAAACACCTACGATACATCATTTCCGTCTCAGCAGGTCTGACTAGATAGGTCACCTCAACATGATTAATGGATCCTTCTCGATAAAACAATAATAAAAAATTATTCTACTGATAAATAACCTATACTCTCTGAAGGTTCCTTGTCACAGGCTTATATATGCTTTTATGTTTTCTTTCCTAATTTTCTAAGTGAAGCGAATTCATCTCTTAAATATATAACTCCTAAGGTTTAGTTTCTCTTTTTTTAATCTCCCAATCAGTACATTTTAAAAGCAACATGAACACTAAACACAGCGGACCGCGGTAGCTCAGTGGCAGAGTGCACGAATCGAGGAGCTCGGTTTCGATCCCACTACTGGGCGTTAGGGAGGGCATCCAACCTCAATATCCCAGCTGAAACATGTCTATGTCCACCCTCATTGGAATGGGGACTAACTGTGACACAAATGGGTGCATTAAATCTTAGCCACAAGGTCGTACTTCTTCACAAATTAATTAATAATTGCTGCTATTGGAGCGAATTTAAGAGGAGCGAAAAGTTTCATTTCCAATTCTACATATATTCAAGATCAGTATTTCTGCATTTCGTAGTCACCGTGGCTCAAACGGTAGCGTCCGTGACTCTGAGGCGTCAGGTCGAGGGTTCACACCCCGTCACGGTCTGAGGTTAGCAAGGGCATGCACTCAGGGTAACGATTACATTAGCCAAAGCAAGTCCTTCGCAAGAAGGCAACCGTCCTAGCCCTTGGTAGAAAAGGGAGTCCGTGACGTAAAACCGGAACCGAAAAAACAAGTATTTCTGCATTTCAAGCCTGAGGAACAAGAGAAAGAATTATTTAGTTGGAATGTAAAGAAGACGAAATTGAAGAAAAAAATGATAGGAGAAAGAAGATAAAAAAGAGGGAGAAGAAGATGAAGCAGAAGAAGAGGGAGAAGAAAGAAGAAGAAAGAGGAAAAAGGAGAAAGAGAGAAGGGGAAAGAGGAAGAAAGAGAGATAAGAAATCTCGTAAGTTTTATGCCTTGAAGGATTGTCACACTACCAAAATCTCGGGTGACCTACGCACGCACACACACACACACACACACACACACACACACACACACACACACACACACACACACACACACACACACACACACACACACACACACACACACACACAGGAGGATCTAAATAATCTGCATGAGTGGTCAGAAAAGTGGCTAATGAAATTCAATACTTCAAAATGTAAGGTAATGAGAATGGGTACAAGTGCAAGAAGGCCCAAGCTTGACTACTCGGTGGCTGGAGTACAAGTTCAAGAGACAGAAAATGAGAGAGATCTAGGAGTAAACATACTGGCAGATTTGTCTCCAGAAATACATATAAATGGCATAGTAAGGGCATCATATGCATTCTTATCAAATGTAAGGGTAGCCTTCAGGTACATGGACAAGGAAATGTTCAGGAATATTTATGTAACCTATGTGAGGCCAAAACTCGAATATGCAGCCCCCTTTTGGAATCCGCACTTGAAAAAGCACATAGCTAAGCTTGAAAAAGTTCAAAGACATGCCACGAAACTGGTGCCAGAAATACGCAATCTCAGTTATGATGAGAGGCTGAGGGAATTAGACTTACCATCACTCGAAGCTAGAAGAGTGAGGGGGGATATGGTGACAGTCTTTAAATTCCTTCATGGTTATGATAGAGTGGATAGGGATCGATATTTTGATATGGCTGGCTCTAGAACTAGAGGTCATAGTTTGAAGCTTCGTAAGAAAACTTCTTTGCAGGATGTAAGAAAATACTTTTTCAGTGTAAGAGTAGTTGATAATTGGAATTCGCTAAGCGAGGAGGTAGTTAATGCAATCTCAATCCATAGTTTTAAGGACAGGTATGATAAGTATCACTAAGTATAAAATGGAAGCGATCAGGAGACGGGAAGATACGAGCTTTGGGCTCTTTCCCGTAAACACAATTTGGTAATCACAATTAGGTAATCACACAAGACTTACCATCACTCGAAGCTAGAAGAATTAGGGGGGATATGGTGAAGGTTTTTAAATGCCTTCATGGTTATGACAGAGTGGATAGGGATCGATTTGATACGGCTGGCGCTAGAACTAGAGTCATATTTTGAAGCTTCGTAAGAAAACCTCTTCGCAAGATGTAAGGAGATACTTTTTTTTTTTATTGTAAGAGTAGTTGATGATTGAAATTCGCTAAGCGAGGAGGTAGTTAATGCTAACTCAATCCATAGTTTTAAGGACAAGTACGATAAGTATAACTAAGTACAAAAATAGAACAGACCAGGAGACGGGGAGTTACGAGGATGGAGTTCTTTCCAGAAAGTACAATTAGGTAATTACAATCAGGTAATTACACACACACACACACACACACACACACACACACACACACACACACACACACACACACACACACACACACACACACACACACTAAGTAAGGACTTCATGTACTTTCTTAGCAAACGTAAATATAGCTGTCAGACACATGTGAGGCCAAAGCTTGAATATGCAACCCCCTTTGGAATCCGCACTTGAAAAACCACATATATAAGCTGCAAAAAGGTCAAAGACATTCTACGAAACTGGTGCCAGAAATACTCAATCTCAATTAAGAGGAGAGGCTCAAAATATCAGATTTACTATCACTCGAAGCTAGAGGATTGAGGGGGGATATGGTGACGGTTTTTAAAGTCCTTTTTGGTTTTGATGGAGTGGATAGGGATCGATATTTTGATATGGATGGCTCTAGAAATACAGTAGGGGTCATACTTTGAAGTTTCGTAAAAAAATTCTTCGAAGAATGTAAGGAAGTAATTTTTAAATGTAAGAATAGTTGATGACTGGAATTCGCTAACCGAGGAGGTGGTTAATGCTAAATTAATTCATAAATTTAAGGACAGGTATGATAAGTATCATCAAGCACAAAAATGGAACCGACCAGGAGACGGGAAGTTACGATCTTAGAACTCTTTCCTGTGAGTACAATTAGGTAATTACAATTAGATAATTACACATACACACACGCGCGCGCGCGCATACATGCATGCACGCACAAACGCATGTACAAACCTGAATACTTACTGTTCAACATTACATGAAAACATTTTCGATTTTAGGGGCAACTTAGGAATAGGATTTTTTTCCAGTATTTATTTAAGTATATCAAATTTCTAAAAAAAATATGTATGAGAAGATCCTACCAAATTACTCTTTGGATGACCCAAACAGGGTGGTTGTAGAGAGCTGAGGAGTCTCGGAGGCATGACTGTATTCTGGTGAATGCTTGTGTGCTCTGACTCGGCCATCCCCATTACGAGTACAAGAGATTTTACGGCCATTGTATACGTGTGAGTGTGTTGTTTCGGTTTACGTCACGGACTCCCTTTTCTACCAAGGGCTAGGACGGTTGCCTTCTTGCGAAGGACTTGTTCTGGCAGATGTAATCCTTACCCTGAGTGCATGCCCTTGCTAACCTCAGACCGTGACGGGGTGCGAACCCTCGACCTGACGCCTCAGAGTCGCGGACGCTACCGATTGAGCCACGGTGACTGTGCATCTCTTGAATGGGGACCGCGGTAACTTACTCGTATAGAGCGTGAGTAGGGAAGCGACTAACGCGGACTCAATCCCTCCGCGGGTCGTTAGGAAGGGCGTCTAAGTTTAATCCTTCAACTCTAACGTGTGTCCGACTCCATTCGAAGGGGAATATTTATAACACCTAAAACGGTGCAATTAATTATCTATTGTGTATCTACTATGTACATAGTCTAATATTTCCTTTTAATATCGCGCCCGTCACGGTCTGAGGTTAGAAAGGGCATGCACTCAGGGTAACGATTACATCTGCCAAAACAAGTCCTTCGCAAGAAGGCAACCGTCCTAGCCCTAAGTAGAAAAGGGAGTCCGTGACGTAAAACCGGAACAAACAAGCAATAAAAATAAAAACTAGTTAAAAACAGCGATTACGAAACTACATTAATCGATACACAGTATAAGGAAACTAATTCTGAAATAAGTAAATAGAACTAAAAATAATAATATTTAAGAAATTAAAATAACAATAAATGGTAAGAAAAACGTAAATAGAGAGTCAAGAGCTTAAAAAAACGGGGTACTTTAAAAAAAAAAAAAAAAAAAAAAAAAACACCTGTGAAGTTTGGAAACTGTCCCGGGTAAGAAAAAGGAAACATGAGACCATGGAAACACGAAAAGAAGAGAGAGAGAGAGAGAGGAAAAAAAAATACAAGGAAACATACATATAAAAAAAAGCCACATGACCCTTGGTAAGTTTTCTAAGTAAAAATATGTTACAAGTTAATTTCCCCGGGGGTTTAATCACCCGATACGCGGCTGTCTCGAAAGTTCTGATAATTGTTCGCCAAGAAATACCCCCGACTTGAAGCGTATTTTGTGAATTTCCTAAAACGACCGCTGGGCAAAATTTCAGACGGGTTAAATTGTATGGAAAATGGCGAATACTTTTAGATATAATTATAATCACCGTTTTATGTTTTACAATTAAGCGTAGTCACCGTGGCTCAAGCGGTAGTGTCCGCGACTCTGAGACGTCAGGTCGAGAGTTCGCGCCCCGTCACGGTCTGAGGTCAGCAAGGGCATGCACTCAGGGTAACGATTACAGTTGCCAAAGCAAGTCCTTCGCAAGAAGGCAACCGTCCTAGCCCTTGGTAGAAAAGGGAGTCCGTGACGTAAAACCGAATGTAGTGTTGTTTCACAATTAGTTCCCGTTTGATGATACTCTCAAAATCAAATTATGGAACCGCTTTTTTTTTGTCACAATTAGTCCCCATTCGAATGGGGGTGGACACACACAAACATGATGGATCTAGGAAATTAAAGTTGGATGCCCTTCCTAGCGTCCCGCGGTGGGTTGAAAAGTACATTAGTCTCTTTCAGACTAGCGCACTCTACCACTAAGCTACCGCGGTCACTTCTCAAAGTCGAGCTGGGAGGAAAAAAATTTAACTGTTTACTTTCGCACCCCTCAAACTAGTTATTGCCGAGATATCTATTTAATGCAAATTAGCACAATTAGACTAATCAAATCTAACCTAAGGTAACCCAAAGGTGTAAAAAAAAAAAATCATTGTGAAATCCTAAAGGAACTCGCTGGGAGTGCGAAAGTATATAATTAGTGAACAGTTTATCGGAAACTATATACGCATAGCCCGCATATGTATCAAGAAAAATAGCATAATTTTAAAGGATTTGAGTTCCGGTTCCGGTTTTATGTCACGGACTCCCTTTTCTACCAAGGGCTAGGACGGTTTCCTTTTTGCGAAGGAGTTGTTTTGGCAGATGTAATCGTTGCCCTGAGTGCATGCCCTTGCTAACCTCAGACCGTGACGGGGCGCGAACCCTCGACCTGACGCCTGAAAGTCGCGGAAGCTACCGCTTGAGCCACGGTGACTTCTTTAAAGGAATTGAGTATATTTCATTATTCTATCTATCTATCTATCAATCCACACACACACACACACACACACACACACACACACACACACACACACACACACACACACACACACACACACACACACACACACACACACACACACACACACACACACACACACACACACACACATACACACACACACACACACACACACACACACAGGTCATCATCGCCATGTAAAGATGATGGGAGGCCCAAGCCGCAAGACCAAATCAGGTTTCTGGTTAGAGCTTTCCCATCAGAACCCACTTGCTTGCCTTGACTCTTCTCGGGAGGAAAATAAGGAGGAGGGAATTTCCAGTCACTTGTTCCGACCCATTTAGTCAATTTCTACGCCACGCAGAGGAGCACAGAGGCAGTATTTTTGTTCTCCGCCACAGAAGCAAAAAGAGCAGAGTAAAAGTGAGAACGAACTACAGGAGGCAGAGCACACTCACCTTTTTTTCTTGGATAGAATGTACCATCGCACACGATAATCATTATCAATATGAACTGATAGGTTAGGTTAGGTTAGGTTAGGTTAGACTAGGTTAGGGTAGAACGCATAATATGTACAGAGGTAATCCACATGCAATATCAGCATAGAAAAAAAATCTATCCTAAATGTTGAAGAATAAAAGTATTAACTATCATGACCAATTCATAAGAATTTTTTTTACATAGGAGAATTTTAATACAGTTTACTTTTATGAAAAAGACTATATATATATATATATATATATATATATATATATATATATATATATATATATATATATATATATATATATATATATATATATATAGTATATATATATATATATATATATATATATATATATATATATATATATATATATATGTATATAAATATATATATATATATATATATATATATATATATATATATATATATATATATATATATATATATATATATATATATATATATATATATATATATATATATATATATATATATATATATATATATATATATATATATATATATATATATATATATATATATATATATATATATATATATATATATATAAGTCTTATTCGTCCCTGCTTAGAATTCTGCTCACACATCTGGCGTGCTTCTTCTTATACTTAGCTCCTTGATAGGTTTGAATCTAAGGCAGTTAGACTCATTAATGATCCTTCTCTTACTTCTAATCTGGATTCTCTCACTCTTCGCCGTAAGGTATCTTCCCTTTCTCTTTTCTATTGCTACTACTTCCAGCGCTGCTCTGATGAGTTGGCGAGCTGCATCCCTTCCTCACTGCCGAGGCCGTGTAACACTCGCCAAGCGGCCTCATCTCACAGGTACTGTGTGTAAATTTGTAGCCCGCGGATTGATTATTACAGCGACTGCTTCTTCCCATCTACCTCCAGACTCTGGAACTCTCTTCCTCCTTCTGTCTTTCCAAATTCTTATGACCTATCATCCTTCAAAAAGCAGATCTATCGTCATCTCAAGTCCTAGTCCTAACTATCTCTGGGTCCTCTGTACCTTGACTGTTTTTTCTGTCTGTCGTTTTCCTTTGTGTGACATTACCTCATCTCATCCTATTAATTAGGGCAAATGTTGCCTGTCCTGGTGTCACACTCATATATATATATATATATATATATATATATATATATATATATATATATATATATATATATATATTTATATATATATATATATATATATATATATATATATATATATATATATATATATATATATATATATATATATATATATATATATATATATATATATATATATATATATATATATATATATATATATATATATATATATATATATATATATATACACACACACACACACACACACACACACACACACACACACACACACACACACAACAGAACAAACAAAATAAATAAGTAAAGGAAAAGTTTACAATGAGAAAAATAACTTTCCAAATAGATTTTATCCTTACGAAGAATTGTAGTGGAAAACCTTTGGAATTTTACTTTTCCAAAAGACTTGTTCCAGAACTAACTCTCCTCACTTCACACACACACACACACACACACACACACACACACACACACACACACACACACACACACACACACGATCCACTCATCGGATTTCGTGGCTTTAATACCGATGATCCACTCACTACATTACTG
>JAXCGZ010011361.1:200000-202627 GCA_037179515.1 Halocaridina rubra
GATCCGTGGTCTGCTCGATAGCGGGGCCTTCACCATTCTTCATGATATATGTATGTGCTACAAGCTAACAAAGTGTTAAGTTGAAGAAATTTCACTAAAAGTAACTTTTTTTTTATTATTATTTTTATTTTTATTTTGTACAGATGTTATGGCCGTACTTTGTGTTCAGAAGATTCCAAGGGTTAAGGACAATTGACCTTTAGGGCAATTACCCCTTAGTACAATTACCCTTACGATAGTAGTCCCTTACTCTTAAACGTATTCAATTGCCCCTTGATGATATCAAAGTAAAATATATCATATAATTAAGAAATATTGAATGAAAAGAAGATTCGGTAAGGTTAGGTTAATAACAGACGAAGATTGAGAAAAAATATAAACCTGCGAATTATTGAACTCATTATTGAGTACTGAAAAGTGTTAATTGTCATAAGGGCAATTTTC
Source organism: Halocaridina rubra (assembly GCA_037179515.1). Taxonomy (NCBI): domain Eukaryota; kingdom Metazoa; phylum Arthropoda; class Malacostraca; order Decapoda; family Atyidae; genus Halocaridina; species Halocaridina rubra. Next base: position 200,445 of record JAXCGZ010011361.1, read on the forward strand.
GTGGCAGGCAGTGGTCCTATGGGACAATAATCTCATGGGGCAACTGTCGAACCTCCTACTTTTCAATCGCCTGCTTATGTTACTGATTATGAGAACAACGAAATATAGGTGAACGAAGAAGAAAAGGAAGAGAAAGATGTAGAGGAAGAGAGGACGAAAAATATGAATAAGAGGAAATAGTTAAATGGTTGGAGAGGAAAGAAGTGAAGGAGGAGGAGACACAGAAGGATGAAAAATGGAAGAGGAGGAAGAAATATGATAACGACTAGGAGGTAAAAATAGTGAAGTAGTAGCATAAGGAAGAATTGAGGAAGAAGTGTTATTAACCTAACCTAGCCTAACCTTACCGAATCTTAATTTCATTCATTATTTCTTAATTATATGATATATTTTACTTTAATATTATAAAGGGGAAATCGACTACGCTTGCATTAAGAGTAAGGGGCTACTGTCGTAAGGGTAATAGCTCTAAGGGGTAATTGCCCAAAAGGTCAATTGTCCTTAACCCTTGGAATCATCTGAACACCAAGTACGGCCATAACATCTGTAAAATATATATATAAAAAAAATAAATAGAATTAAAAAAAAGTTACTTTTAGTGAAATTTCTTCTACTTAAAACTTTATTAGCCTGTCTCGTTTTCACAGTCTAATTAAAATCCTTCATTTATGTAATCTTGTAATCTCGTTTCTAACTAGGTTCGTTTTATAAGTATTTATGAAATGTAATCTCTGAGGCACTGCAAAGTAATTTACCAACTAAAAGAAGTATTGGATTCGGTTTTACGTCACGAACTCCCTTTTCTACTAATGGCTAGGACGGTTGCCTTCTTACGAGGGACTTGTTTTGGAAAATGTAATCGTTACTCTGAGTGTATGCCCTTACTAACCTCAGTCCGTGACGGGGCGCGAACCCTCGACCTGCCGCCTCAGAGTCGCAGACGCTACCATTTTGTCAAGGAGACTACGATTATTATTAACACCCACAACTAGTGAAAATCAGTTATGTTCTAAGCTCGGTTATTTTTATCAGAAGCTATAAAGTGAGATCTAAAAAAGAATTTAGTTCCGGTTTTACGTCACGGACTCCCTTATCAACCAAGGGCTAGGACGGTTGCCTTCTTGCGAAGGATATTTTAAGATTCTTTGATCAAAATCTGCAACAAGAAGATATTTGGATGATTAACTTGTTATTCAGTCTTCTCTCATTCTTATTACACAAACCATATGAGTTCATACACACAAACACACACACACACACACACACACACACACACACACACACACACACACACACACACACACACACACACACACACACACACACACACATATATATATATGTATATATATATATATATATATATATATATATATATATATATATATATATATACACACACACACACACATACACACACCCACACACATACTCATTTTTTTAAACTCTATAAATCCTAGTCTTGGTGAGTTTCCTAATGCTATAAAAAGGAAATGTTATTAAGTCCTACGTTCTTGACACACAATATTATCTTCGTATTATACACGTCACTTCCGCTATATATACTATAAAACCAACAACAGAAATTAATTTTGCTTTATCAGGTTCCGGCTGCTCGGTGTGGAAGCCAAGTGGGTGTGAGATATTATATATATATATATATATATATATATATATATATATATATATATATATATATATATATATATATATATATATGTATGTATGTATGATTTTTTGACCACGAAGGGAAGTGACTAACGAGGGTTCGATCCCATGGTGGGGCGTTAAGAAGGGCATCCAGTCCTAATTCTCCCCACTACAACATGCCTGTGTCCACCCCCATTCGAATGGGGACTATTTGTACCACACAAAACGGTGCCATATAGCATTACGTACCCAGCAAACGAGCAATTTTATTCCATTTAATGAAGTACCACAAGTAGTGTGTACTTGGCAAATGTAATTTACCTGAAGAAGTGGTATTCCATTGGCAATACTAATATTTCTTTTATCAATTATATTTCTGCTTTCGATTAACTGAGCGATGTTTACGATATATGAAATTTGGAAGAGTGCAGATAACTTTTTATCGTAGCTTAATATTATTTTTACAGCTTCAGAGAATATTTATCAATGTGTACTCTCTCTCTCTCCTCTCTCTCTCTCTCTCTCTCTCTCTC
>JAXCGZ010011362.1:20000-127500 GCA_037179515.1 Halocaridina rubra
TATCTCAAATGTCTGCTTCTTTTCAGCCACTACTGCACTCACTTCCTCATTCCAACAATCACTACCTTTCCTTTTACTTCCACCTGTTACTCTCCTTCCACACACTGCCTCTGCACACTTCATAACTTCCTTCTTGAATAACTCCAATCTTCTTCCACTCCCCTCTCCACTTTTTCTTTCACTACATTCCATACATACCTCAGGCTAACCTAATCCTCACAGTCTTTCTCTTTCTTATTCAATATACTTACTTTTAGCACCTCTCTTCCTCTCTCGTTTCTCCTCTTTCACCATTTTTCTCCCACTCTCACTCTACTTTCCTCTAAATGATAAGCTGATATTCCACCACTAGCTCCTCTCAGTACATTCGCATCCAATATTCATTTAATCAATCTCCTGTCCACCACAACATAATCCATTAATGTTCTGTCCACTACTCTTACATTCTCTGCTCTGACCCACGTATACTTGTGCACATCCTTCCTTTTAAATACAATGAAAATCTCCCTCTCAATACACTTTTCTATCATTCCCTCTCCAGTCACATTCCCACCAGGTACTCTGTATTTCCCAATTACTCCATCCACTGGCTCATTCCCTTCTCTAGCATTCAAATCTACCACCAACGCGAATTCATATTCATTCCTCAGTCTTCCACACACTCGATCAATGTCATCCAAGATTTTTCTCTTTTTTCCTCACTTCTTTCACTGCCAGGGCCATATGCACTTACAAACTCCCAAACCTTGCATCCCAGTTTTATTTTAGCCACTAATATTCGAGATGATACTTCTCTCCATTCCACAACATTCATATATATATATATATATATATATATATATATATATATATATATATATATATATATATATATATATATATATATATATATATCTGTGTGTGTGTGTGTGTGTGTGTGCATTGCTCTGGAATCAAACAAATATTACAACAGAAACAGCAGTCACTTTAATAAATGTCCGCCTCGCACAAGGAAGTGAGTGGTGTTAAATGTAAACAGTTATGGTTGACTTGATGTTCCTCCAGCCATCTGTCATCATTAACAGAAATACAGTTGTGCCCGTCCCTCATCGTCTTCATCATCGTCACTTCCATGCCCCAAACTATCGCACAGGCCCACCCACCCTACCTGAAAAGAGGGATTTAGTGTGAATGCTCTCTGATGACTGGAAGAAGATAGCAAGATTTACCATCGGCTATAACTGTATTGTTTTACTTACTTAATTTGCGATTCTTAACCTCAGAAAACTTATGAGCAGTTCTATAAGTTATGGATTTCAATAGTAATTAAATAAATAATATACAAATTAATCACAGATAGGTAAAAGTAGAGATGTATGACAGACACGGCTTTCATTTCTCAAACCTGTGTTCACCTAAACTCAAATGTTTTAGATCCTGTGTGGGCCTACTGGAGAACCTTTCATTTATTAATATCGAAGTATTAATGATGATACTTACTTCCTTCTTCAAGTTGCAACATCACCAAAGCAACTAGGGCGGATAATTTTTCATAAGCTTGAAAAAGTTCAAAGACATGCCACGAAACTGGTGCCAGAAATACGCAATCTCAGTTATGATGAGAGGCTGAGGGAATTAGACTTACCATCACTCGAAGCTAGAAGAGTGAGGGGGATATGGTGACAGTCTTTAAATTCCTTCATGGTTATGATAGAGTGGATAGGGGTCGATATTTTGATATGGCTGGCTCTAGAACTAGAGGTCATAGTTTGAAGCTTCGTAAGAAAACTTCTTTGCAGGATGTAAGGAGATACTTTTTCAGTGTAAGAGTAGTTAATAATTGGAATTCGCTAAGCGAGGAGGTAGTTAATGCTATCTCAATCCATAGTTTTAAGGACAGGTATGATAAGTATGACTAAGTATAAAATGGAACCGATGAGGAGACGGGAAGATACGAGCTTTGGGCTCTTTCCCGTAAACACAATTAGGTAATCACACACACACACACACACACACCACACATACACACACACACACACACACACACACACACACACACACACACACACACACACTGTAAATTCATTCATGAATATGTTTGCAGATGATGCAAAGATTGTGAAGAAAGTAGGAAACGAGAACAATGGTAGAGAACTTCAGGAAGACCTAAATAGTCTGCATGAGTGGTCAGAAAAGTGGCTCATGAAATTCAATACTTCAAAATGTAAGGTAATGAGAATGGGTACAAGTGCAAGAAGGCCCAAGCTTGACTACTCGGTGGCTGGAGTACAACTTCAAGAGACAGAAAATGAGAGAGATCTAGGAGTAAACATACTGGCAGATTTGTCTCCAGAAATACATATAATTGGCATAGTAAGGGCAGCATATGCCTTCTTATCAAATGTAAGAGTAGCCTTCAGGCACATGGACAAGAAAATGTGTAGAAATATTTATGTAACCTATATGAGGCCAGAACTCGAATATGCAGCCCCCTTTTGAAATCCGCACTTGAAAAAGCACATAGCTAAGCTTGAAATAGGTCAAAGACATGCCACGAAACTGGTGCCAGAAATACGCAATCTCAGTTATGATGAGAGGCTGAGGGAATTAGATTTACCATCACTCGAAGCTAGAAGATTGAGGGGGGATATGGTGACACACACACACACACACACACACACACACACACACACACACACACACACACACACATATATATATATATATATATATATATATATATATATATATATATATATATATATATATATATATATCTGCGTGTGTGTGTGTGTGTGTGTGTGTGCGTTTATAATAGTAGTAATAATAATAATAATTATTATTATTATTATTATTATTATTATTATTTTCAATATTATTATTACTATTTTTTTTTTTGCATTATTAGTTTTTTATTTATATAAGAAATCTACTTTATTTCACTATCTACCCTTCGTCTAGCCATGTAAGAATTAGTTTGAAACCAATTAAATAAATTAATTCTATATCTATTGCAAATGAGAATAGCAGTTTTTAAATTATTCTCTACTGTCTGTCTGATCATACTCGACATTCATTCTCTCTCTCTCTCTCTCCTCTCTCTCTCTCTCTCTCTCTCTCTCTCTCTCTCTCTCTCTCTCTCTCTCTCTGGCGCATAACTCCTGAGAGGGGAAATTATATTTGTAATATATAAATTCTATTGAGAGGGTTTCGGGACTTATGCATTAAGAATCTTCTTAGCGCTGTTTCTATTTATTGTCATACACACACACACACACCACAACTTGAGCTTATAAGGTCACTTTTATAACCTAATTAGGTACTCAAAAGACAAAGTTGTTTAATCCTGAATTCAAGTTATGGACATTAGCTATTTCATGTCTTAGGATTATTATTATTATTATTATTATTATTATTATTATTATTATTATTTTTATTATTATTATTGTTGTTGTTGTTATTATTATTATTATTATTATTATTATTATTATTATTATTATTATTATTATTATTATTATTATTATTATTATCTGGTGTGGACAAGATAAGAGAGAAGCGTGCTTTTTTTATGAATCTGACACCAAGACGGGCATAGAAAATTGTCCTCATGAGGCCCGGGCAGCAAGAATATATTGAGAAGAAAAAGTATCTATTTAAGGACAAGGAAGATATAACAGAATGATAAACAGTAAGAAAATGACAGGCTGAAAGAATAATCAAAGGCATGAAGACCTAGATATAAGAAAGGATTAGGCCCTGATATGACGATAGATCAGTTTTTTGAAGGAAGAAAGGTCATAAGAGTTTGGGAAGACAGAAAGAGGAAGAGAGTTCTAGAGTCTGGAAGTGGAAGGAAAGAAGCAGTCACTGCACCGACCAATACGAAAGCTACAAATCTCCACACAGCACCTGCATGACGAGTCCGCTTGGCGTATGTTACACGGCCATACCAGCGGCAGAGGGATACAATTCCCCAACTTATAAGAGCAGCGATAGAAGTATTATCGATAGGAAAGAGAGAGGTGTGATACCATTCTGCGAAGAGAAAGAGAATCGATTGGCAGTAAGAGAAGTGTCGCTAACGACTCTGATGGCCTTAGATTCAACCCTATCAAGGAGATAAGTACAAGTAGAAGAACCCCAAATGTGAAAGCAGTATCCTAAGCAGGGACGGATAAGTCATTTTTAGATTTTTAATAGTTGGGAAGAAGGAAATTACTTATATAAGAACTCTGATATAAGTGATTCTTCCAAGGCAAGTTTGAGGCTATCTAAATGCCTAATATGTTTGCAGAATCAAGAGGATAAATTAAAATCTTAATAAAAGATTTCCCAGTCCCCACGACCAAGAGAGTCTTTCTGGCTTTCTTCATTCCATAAAAGAAGAATGAAAGTAACTGGCAGCAACATATAATTTGTTTTAATTGATAGTATTCTTTCGTGAAGATATGTTGATTCTAACTTACGATATTTGTTGGGTAATGCAAATAGTATGTGAATATCCGCAGAGTTTAATATGTTTGCTATGCATTATCAAACATTTGTGATACTTCATAGGACTGATATTGAGTATAACTTGTAAATCCTAAATAGGCTTTTATGTTTAGTGTAGAGGTTTTTATGAATATTACTTTATTTATTTTTCATAAGAAAAACCTTCTAATATGTGGTGCTTCGAGAAAATACACGGTGTTGACGCATTTATTAAACTGTGGAGTACGTTGATACTATGTGAGTTCTATAACATGTGTAAATTACCCAATTGTAATTACCTAATTGTGTTTACTGGAAAGATCCCTATGCTCGTAACTCCCGTCTCCTGGTCTGTTCCATATGTATACTCAATGATACTCATCATATTTGTCCTTAAAACTATGAACTAAGTTAGCATTAACTACTTCCTCGCTTGGCAAATTCCAATCATCAATTATTTTTACACTAAAAAGTACTTCCGTACATCCTGCAAAGAAGTTTTCTTACGAAGCTTCACACTATGACCTCTGGTTCTAGAATCCAACCATATCAAAATATTGACCAATACACGTAAAATCTATAAATCCATGAAGGCATTTAAAAACCGTCACCATATCAGACTCATTCTTCTAGTTTCAAGTGATGTAAGTCTAATTCTCTCAGCTTCTCTCCATAAATGAGATTGAGTATTTCTGCCTACAGTCTCGTGGGATGGCTGCATATTCAGGCTTTGGCCTCACATAAGTTATATGAATATTTTTGGTCATTTCCTTGTCAATGTGTCTAAAGGCTACTCTTACATTTACTAAGAAAGCATATGCTGTCCTTACTATACCATTCATATGCATTTACGGAGACAAATCTGCCAACATACTCCTAGATCTCTCTCACTCTCCGTCTCTTGAGGTTCTGCACCTGTTATTGAGTATCCAAGCTTGGGCCTTCTCACACTTTTACCCATTTTCATTACTGAAACCTGTGGAATCCTACTACTAACCCTTCTCCATTCAGACACTGAGTGTCTTACTCTAACCCTCTGTTCACTTCCTTCTAAGATAGTATTAATCCATTCCAAGACATTTCCACATATTCTTACCATTACTTGCAGCTTCTTAATAAGTCTTCTATGTAGGGCCGCATCAAATGCCTTGTGATAATCTACGAATATGCTATCCAGCCAGCCTTCTCTTTCCAGTATGATCCGGCTTACCTCATTATAAAATTCTAATAAGTTTGTTACTGTTGATTTGTCTTCTCTGAAACCATTTTGTCTCACTGACAAAGAGTTGAAGGATTACAAGTAAAGAGAGATGCGTTTTTTTTTTTAATAGTTTCTCCATAAGTTTCAAATTATGTGTGCGCGCGCGTTCGTGCTGTTGTCCTTTACATTTTTATTACACCATTCCTTTTCATAGTTTTACACAATATTTTATTTTAAGTTAAGTTTATTAGGCTCAAGTGTGATCTTGCTACTTTTATCTTGAAATGTTTCTTAATACGATTGACATGAATTTTATATACTCTCTCTCTCTCTCTCTCTCTCTCTCTCTCTCTCTCTCTCTCTCTCTCTCTCTCTCTCTCGTTATCTATAACTATCATTCCCGAGCATACCTGAGGATTTTAGTTGTATTTTTGTAACAGCCACTTGGTTGGTTGGCTAGGAGGATACTTTCTTCACCAGTTTTGCAATTTTCTTCTTCTTCTTCTTCTTCTTCTCCTTCTTCTTCTTCTTCTTCTTCTTCTTCTTCTTCTTCTTCTTCTTTATTAGAGTACTTTCGAGACAGCTTCTTCTTCTTCTTCTTCTTCTTCTTCTTCTTCTTCTTCTTCTTCTTCTTCTTCTTCTTCTTCTTTTTCTTCTTCTTCTTCACTACAGTACTTTCGAGACAGCAATATATTTTCCTCATGTAAGAATTTACAGCTTAAGCTCTCTGAAACAGTGAGTAACCTGAATTCAGATATTGGACATAAAAACTACATATCCTTTAGAGAAGTTTTATTATCTATTTCATAATATTAAAGATTCAGTATGATGGGACATAACTTTTTACTAGCATATGCATTTTTCTGTATCAATTTAGAGAGATGCAATCCCCCCTGTAAGGGGATGACCCAGTCTAAACATACCTCTGTCACTCCTCTTAGCTCCTTGGGGATAACGGCCTACCAGTATCCCCAGTCATCTAGCTTCGGTTACCCATAAGGCAAGTGGGTAAGAATTTTCCATTGTAAGCCCGACAGCCGCAGTTGGTTTTCCACCGCTGTATTCATGTACTTCTAAAGAGTTCAGTTATATATATATATATATATATATATATATATATATATATATATATATATATATATATATATATATATATATATATATATATATATATATATATATTACAGTATCTCTTCACAAATGGTACGAGACACTCGTCGTTACGTATAGCCTGGGTATGTTGGACTGCATTTGCCAACTTTTTCTGCCGTCAGTTTCGTCGAAGGGATAAAGCTTTCATAATCCACTTCCATATATCAATCATGACAACAAAATTTTATTTCTGATCAAATAATGTATGTAATGTGATTTGGGATTAAGCAGTGCACCGTGAGTTTTATCAAGATATTTATGTTTATTCTGTATTCGTTTAAAATTGCATTTGGTGTTAGACGAAATAATGTCCATTTTCAACACGAATCTCGTTAAATGCTTTTGACACGTAGGTTTCCCTTATAAAACTATGTTGAAGGTACAATACACCTCTGGAAGTATGTACCAGGAAGGGGGGGAGAAGACTGTCAACGGTAAAGAGGTTATAACAGAAGTAGTGAGCAGGGGAACACTATTCACAGGATGTAGAGAATTAACTCGTTCCTGATGCAGTGATGATTCATGAACGTGTTCCGATCTTGTATTCCTACCATGTGGTACTTCGTGATCATTGTTTTCTATCTCTTCATTCGTGCTGTATGAATTGTGCTATATAATAATAATGATAATAATAATAATAATAATAATAATAATAATAATAATAATAATAATAATGTTCCGGTTTTACGTTACGGACTCCCTTTTCTACCAAGGGCTAGAACGGTTGCTTTCTTGCGAAGGACTTGTTTTGGCAGATGTAAGCCTTACCCTGAGTGCATGCCCTTGCTAACCTCAGACCGTGACGGGGCGCGAACCCTCGACCTGACGCCTCAGAGTCGCGGACGCTACTTTGAGCCACGGTGACTACGATAATAATAATAATAATAATAATAATATTATTATTATTATTATTATTATTATTATTATTATTATTATTATTATATTCCATATGATTCTTTTAGTTGTCAGCTTGTAACACATCTGTTTTGTTCTTTACTAGAAGTTTTCATAAATAATTTTGTACTAACGGTGTGAAATAGTGATGGTACTGAAATAATCTTAGTTTCACAACTGCAATACCACTTCATTGTTTTTGTGCACGCACGTCGAGTAATGCAGTGTTGTTTGTTACAATTAGTCCCCCATTCAAATGGGTTGGAGAGACAGAATGGAACTAGGAGATTAAGGTTGGATTCCCTTAATAACGTCCCGTGATGGGATCAAACCCGCTTTAGTTCCTTCCCAACTTACGTGCTCCACCGCTCATCTACCGCGACCGCCAATGCATAATGGGATCTGGAGTGGCAGTAACTTCGCCGTAGGTCCGTCCTCCGGGGCTGTATATCAGAAAAGGAGCAAAAAAAAAAAAAAGAGAGACTAAACTACCACAACCAACCCCTGCCCTCGAGAACCTGGAAGAGGCTTCAGTCACCCAGGGGATTACCTCATTTCTCAACACAAAACACCCAACAACACTGTTTTCTACACCTTGAAATAACTCTCCAGCAGTCATTTCGCGAAGACTCCTAGCTGAGACACTGAGAACAACCCAATTGTTGTTGTTTTAGATTCTTCACCCACGGATGGGTGGAACGGGTCATGGAGGACCCATAGGGCGGTAGCCAGCCGGCAAAGGCCCCAACTCCCCCCATTGTGGTGCCCAGCTACAGCAGTAACCTCCCTAGTAAACAGCTTAAACTCTCGAGGCCAGCGCGTTACCACTGTACTAGCCAGGAGGCTAGAACAACCCTGGAAACATGAAGACTGCATTCCCCACAACCATTCATGCCACAAACACAATATACACCCCATGAGAGCTCTGGAAGAAATTCCGAATCGGCAGTGGCCATCCTTAGGGTTAAGTTGTATGGCCAGGTAGTTCAGGGAACAACAACCAAGCATGATACGTAATCGTGTTTAATAAACGACCTTTCGTTCATCGAACGTGTTGGTGTTCATTACAAAGTCTTCGTCCTAATTTATTGGCCCTCTTAACCACCAGTAAATGCAATGTTTACTGCTTCACAGTAAATATTCCTTGGCAAGGTTCTCCTTTTATTTCACTTTTTTTTTTCTCCAAAGTATTTTGAAAACTATTTTTATCCTGTCTTAAGTTCTTAATGATATATAGTATTTTAGAAATGATTTATTCCCTCTCTCTCTCTCTCTCTCTCTCTCTCTCTCTCTCTCTCTCTCTCTCTCTCTCTCTCTCTCTCTCTCTCTCTCTCTCTCTCTCTCTCTCTCTCTCTCTCTCTCTCTCCTCTCTCTCTCTCTCTCTCTCTCTCTCTCATTTTGAAGCATGGACTGAGAAAATGACCAGCTGTATAAAAACTGTAAGCACTGGATAGCAATTTAAAAAATAATAATAAATAAATAAATATATAATATATATATATATATATATATATATATATATATATATATATATATATATATATATTAGCCGAAAAACAAAAGCAATCTATAACTGAGAAGACCACGGTAGCTGAGTGGTTAGGGTGCTCGACTCCAGAATTGACAAACCCGCGAACGAGACTACCATGATACGCTAAGAAGTTCTTTCAGTGTTATTTCCCCAGCCTCACTTTCTCGTTATTATTATTATAATTATTATTATTATTATTATTATTATTATTGATGTAGTTGTTGTCGTTGTTGTTGTTGTTATCTGTCTATCGGTTCTAAGCCTTTATCAACTTCATATGCTACTACTTCAACGGAGAGTTCACTGGCTAGGAAAAACTTCAGTCTCCATTGCAAAAAACAATTGCGAGTTGTAATACACCGGGTTTTTTTTTTTCATACTTTGTGAAAATCTTGCTTGAATTAATGTACATACAGTGTCGGTCTTTGCCATACTTAAGCGAGAGTGGACAGGAGCCTTTCACTAAATTGCCAAGAAATATTTACTAATTTAACCTTCTAAAGTGAATTGTGTAAAACCTCCTCACGTTGCTTATTTATACTGAGACTTTTTTTTTTCCTAACTGTTAAGATACATTACTTCTAAATACTGAAGAGTTTACTTCCTAGCTCACTGTGCATTACGTCAATTTTATAGAATTGACATCTATAATAATTGGCTATATTATTGCATGCTTTGATTGATTAAACATCTGTGTTTTAACAGTTCCTTTTCCGTTAGACTGCTAATAATGCCTTCCATTACTTGAGCTGTCCTGTCTTACAATATGATTGTACATAACTCTGTTTTCGAAGCTTGTTTTTCCTCTCCCTTCCTTTCCGCTGTCCTCTCCCACTGTGATTTTTCTCCCCCTTCAACTCGGGAAAGTCTTCTTTCGCTGTTTTTTCTCTTTTCCTATCTTTTCTTCTTCTTCCCTTGTTCCTGACAGACACTGACCTCCCAGTGGTCCCACCAACAGTTTCTGAGGCCGTGTACCATGAATATGCTGATCTGAGGAGAAGATGCGAGATTGATGCAGAGTCCATGACACAGGCTTTCAGCAGAGCTACGGAGGTTAGTCTCGAATTAGAGAGAAGAGTGTTATTTGTATGCTTGCCTTGCTCAGAGGCTAATATTGTTATGAGTTGATTGTTTATTAAATTTTTTTGGGCTTCTTGAATGAACTGTTATTTTGTTGGTGTCTACTAAATTGAATGTAAATTGTGTGTGTGAAACAAGGAGAAGAGTATGTCTATTTCCAGCAGTTTAACAAATGATGTGAAATAAGCCAATTATTTTCCTGGAATTCTATAATCTTTTGATGAGAGAGAGAGAGAGAGAGAGAGAGAGAGAGAGAGAGATTCACTACATAATAAATAAATGTTGCACAGTTTGCTTTCATTTGGTTTATACTGACATAATTATTTGTAATATTGTCAAACAAAAATATATAATTGTTTTTGCCTTTTCGATAGGTGAATAGTAAACTTGTCATCATACAGGGGGTCCTCAACTTACGTCACAGTTCCGGTCCTCAAGACATGACGTAACCCGATTTGCATTGTAATTCATAACACATCTATATAAGCACCTACGTCACCCACCTATGCCAACTCAGTAGTAAAGTTTATAATCTAAGACTTAAAAACAACCTATCTATGACATAGTAAAACGTAATTAGGACTAAAAAAGAAAACATTTCCTTATATATAAATATATATATATATATATATATATATATATATTATATATATATATATAATATATATATATATATATATAATATATATATATATAATATATATATATATATATATATATTATATATATATATATATATATATATATATATATATACAGTATTCCTTACCTTTACTCCTGTGATTGGATTGCACTTTGAAAGGGGCGTTGCAAGGGAGTGAGACACAGGCTTATTGGGAGGAGGAAGCTGGAAAACCAGGTGCGGAAGTGACTGGGGCAAGTGACCGTGGCAAGGCAGGAGAACCTGCAGCAGATGCTGGAGATAATGGGGCCGATGATTCTGGAGAGGCAGATGAGGTAGAGGGTACATAATCTGTTGCTGGGGGCTCTACTTTCTTGAAGAAACATTCCAGCGAGTCTGGAAGGATGCCATCTTCATCTCTTACCAGATTTGTCTGTAACACTGCAGAAAATCCGTGACCCCTCTGGCGACCTTAGTGTACCTGGCAGTGTTGGGATCCTGAGCCTCAAACTGTGCCAACCCTTCCTCTATCAGGGCAAAACCTTCTTCTAAGCCCTTGCTTGTAAATCTCTTGGGCTCTGGGGTTGGCATTTCTTCCTCTTCTTCAATCAACTGCTTCTCCAGTTTAATGAGGTCCTCAGCAGATAACTTCTCTCCATGAGATTCCAGCTTCTCTGTTACATCATCAGCCCCACATCCAACTAAAGTTCCTTACTCAGGGCAACAACATTTTTGGTGACAACCTCAACTGTCTTTCAAAGCCATGGAAGTCATTCACAAACTGGAGACACAGTTTCTTCCATATGTCATTCAAGTTCGTCTGCTTAACTCCTCCCAAGAATCAGCATTGTTCTTGACAGCTTGAAGAATAGCAATTATCTTCAGAAGTAGTAGGCTTTTAATAGAGGCAATGCTTCCTTCATCCATTGGCTATGACCGGGCAGTGGTATTAGGTGGAAGAGAAGCTTCCTTGATATTAGGATTAAAGTCATTCAGACGTTCAGGGTTGACCAGGGGCATTGTCCAGCGCTAGCAACACCTTAAAGGGCAGACCTTGGAAGCACAGTACCTCTCCACTTCTGGTACAAAATGGTTGCTGAACCAGGTCCTCGAAAATCTGAAGGGTTACCCAAGCCTTCTTGTTGGACTTCCTGATGACTAACAGTTGACCTTTCGAAATGCCCTTGAGTGCCATTTGATATTCTGCCAAGTAAACCAACAAGGGCTTCAGCTTGAAGTCTCCATCAGCATTAGCCCCTTTGAGCAAAGTCAATCTGTCCTTGCTCTTTGGCCTGGTGCTGTTTTCTCCTCTTTGGCGATGTATGTATGACTAGGCTTATGCTTCCAGAACAAGCCAAGCTCATCCATATTAAACACTTGTTCGTCACGGTAACTCTCCTCCCTAATTATCTCAGATAATGCACTAGGAAAATAATTTGCTGCTTTCTTATCACCACTAGCAGCTTCACCTTCAACCTTAAGGTTATGCAGATTAACACGAGCCTAAGCCACATAAACCAACCCTATTGGCCACAAACTCTCCATTTTCACTCCCTTCCCCCTCTTCCATTTTCATAGCATTAAACAATCTTTTGCTTTTTCCTGGATCAACATGAGGCTCACTGGGATATGCCGTTGATGCTGGTCATCCACCCAAAGCAGTAAAAAATTTTCCATTTCATTTATTAGGCCACTACGCAGCTTAGTAATCACAGTGGACTTAATAGAAGCAGAACCTTTCTCATATTCAAGGATCTGATCTTTATCCTTGATAAACGCTGCCACGGTCGAATGGCTTAAACCTAATGATCGGCCAATGTTGGTTACAGTTTCTTCCTTGTGGAAGCATTTCACTACATCTAATTTCACTTCCATGGTAATTGCTTTCCTTTTCTTCGAAGCATTGCCATTAGAAGAACCTCTTTTGTGCTTGGGAGGCATAATACACGCTAAAAATTATCGCAAGCATGAGCGTAGCAAACCAAAGAGCTAATAAGCACGAGAACAATGTGGCGTACATTCAGGAACTGAGCGACACATTTTCATTGCGATGCCATGTGATGACGTATTCTCCTGCCACTCTCAACAAACTGTTCTGAGCTAGAAGTTCGCATTTACGATTATTTACATGTACTGTATTTGGTAAATTTGTAAATATATTGAAACCAGGTCCTTCACATAACCAGCAATAATATAAATAAAAACATTATCTTGATATATATGTACATAACAATGCTGTGTGACGACTCATACTTTCACCATGCTCAACGAAGTGTTCCACTTGAAGATAGTATTTATGACTATGCATGTGGAAATTAAAAAAAAAATTCAAACTCAGTCCTTCACATACCCAAATACATAAACAAATAAATGAATAGTAACATGTAATTCATATATATGCACACAACTATGCTGCATGATAACATATTTTTCTACCATGCTCAACAAACTGTTCCACACAAACTTTGTAATTACGATGCAAACCACTATATGTGAGATGCATTGTAACAATGAAACATCGTAAGTCGAGGACATCGTAAACCAAGGACCCCCATGTACTTGCATATTACATAGTTATCTATTAGTAAAAAAAATATTTTAATGCATTTTTGAAAAGCAACATGTTATTAATTTTCACACACACACTAAAACTAGAGATCATAGTTTGAAGCTTCATAAGAAAACTTCTTTGCAGGACGTAAGGAAATACTTCTTTAGTGTAAGAGTACTGTAGTTGATAATTGGAATTGGCTAAGCGAGGAGTAGTAAATGCTAACTCTGTCCATAGTTTTAAGGACAAGTATGATAAGTATCACAAAGTACAAAATGGAACTGATTAGGAGACGGGAATTTAAGAGCTATGGGCTCTTTCCCGTAAGCACAATCAGGTAATTACACACCACTAAACTGATTCCAGAAATACGCAATCTCAGCTATGAGGAGAGGCTGCTGGAATTAGATTTACCATCATTTGAAGTTAGAAGAATGAGGGTGGATATGGTGACGGCTTTTAAATTCCTTCATGGTTTTGTCAGAGTGGATATGGATAGGTGTTTTGATAGGGTGGCTCTAGAACCAGAGGTCATAGTTTGAAGCTTCGTAAGAAAACTTCTTTGCAGAATGTAAGGAAGTATTATTTTAGTGCAAAAATAGTTGATGATTGAAATTCGCTAAGCGAGGAGGGAGTTAATGCTAACTCAATTCATAGTTTCAAGGACAAATATGATAAGTGTCATTGAGTATAAAAATGGAACCGACCAGGAGATGGGGAGTTACGAACATAAGCCTCTTTCCCGTAAGCACAATTAGGTAAATTACAAGTAGTAAATATGCACACACGCACACATATATACATACAGCTTGACTACTCGGTGGCTGGAGTACAACTTCAAGAGACAGAAAATGAGAGAGATCTAGGAGTAAACATACTGGCAGATTTGTCTCCAGAAATACATATAAATGGCATAGTAAGGGCAGCATATGCATTCTTATCAAATGTAAGGGTAGCCTTCAGGCACATGGACAAGGAAATGTTCAGAAATATTTATGTAAGCTATGTGAGGCCAAAACTCGAATATGCAGCCCCCTTTTGGAATCCGCACTTGAAAAAGCACATAGCTAAGCTTGAAAAAGTTCAAAGACATGCCACGAAACTGGTGCCAGAAATACGCAATCTCAGTTATGATGAGAGGCTGAGGGAATTAGACTTACCATCACTCGAAGCTAGAAGAGTAAGGGGGGATATGGTGACAGTCTTTAAATTCCATCATGGTTATGATAGAGTGGATAGGGATCGATATTTCGATATGGCTGGCTCTAGAACTAGAGGTGATAGTTTGAAGCTTCGTAAGAAAACTTGTTTGCAGGATGTAAGGAAATACTTTTTCAGTGTAAGAGTAGTTGATAATTGGAATTGGCTAAGCGAGGAGGTAGTTAATGCTATCTCAATCCATAGTTTTAAGGACAGGTATAATAAGTATCACTAAGTCTAAAATGGAAGCGATCAGGAGACGGGAAGATACGAGCTTTGGGCTCTTTCCCGTAAACACAATTAGGTAATCACAATTAGGTAATCACAGGTAAGCCGAATCTTACAGGAAAGAGAGGGCTGGGCAGATTGCATATTCCTAGACTTCCAGAAAGCGTTTGACACTGTTCCACATGGCAGACTTATTAGGAAGCTGCAAGCAATGGCTAGAATAGGTGGAAATGTCTTGGAATGAATAAAAACTTACCTAGAAGGAAAGGAACAGAGGGTTAGAGTAAGACACTCAGTGTCTGAATGGAGAAGAATTAGTAGTGGAATTCCACAGGGTTCAGTTTTAGGGCCACTTTTGTTCCTTGTACATGTAAATGACCTACCAGAGTCTGTAAATTCATTCATGAATATGTTTGCAGATGATGCAAAGATTGTGAAGAAAGTAGGAAACGAGAACAATGGTAGAGAACTTCAGGAAGAGCTAAATAGTCTGCATGAGTGGTCATGAAAGTGACTAATGAAATTCAGTACTTCAAAATGTAAGGTAATGAGAATGGGTACAAGTGCAAGAAGGCCCAAGCTTGACTACTCTGTGGCTGGAGTACAACTTCAGGAGACAGAAAATGAGAGAGATTCAGGAGTAAACATACTGGCAGATATGTCTCCAGAAATACATATAAATGGCATAGTAAGGGCAGCATATGCCTTCTTATCAAATGTAAGGATAGCCTTCAGGCACATGGACAAGAAAATGTTCAGAAATATTTATGTAACCTATGTGAAACCAAAACTTGAATATGCAGCCAGAAATATTTATGTAACCTATGTGAAGCCAAAACTTGAATATGCAGCCCCCTTTTGGAATCCGCACTTGAAAAAGCACATAGCTAAGCTTGAAAAGGTTCAAAGACACGACACGAAACCGGTGCCAGAAATACGCAATCTCAGTTATGATAAGAGGCTGAGGGAATTAGACTTACCATCACTCGAAGCTAGAAGATTGAGGGGGGGATATGGTGACAGTCTTTAAATTCCTTCATGGTTATGATAGAGTGGATAGGGATCGATATTTTGATATGGCTGGCTCTAGAACTAGAGGTCATAGTTTGAAGCTTCGTAAGAAAACTTCTTAGCAGGATGTAAGGAAATACTTTTTCAGTGTAAAAGTAGTTGATAATTGGCTAAGCGAGGAGGTAGTTAATGCTATCTCAATCCATAGTTTTAAGGACAGGTATGATAAGTATCACTAAGTAAAAAATGGAAGCGATCAGGAGACGGGAAGATAGGAGCTTTGGGCTCTTTCCCGTAAACACAATTAGGTAATCACATGCGCACACACATACATGCATACACACACACGCACACACAATTAGGTAAAAAAAAATACACACACACCCGTAAGCACAATTAGGTATTTACACACACACGGGAAGATACGAGCTTTGGGCTCTTTCCCGTAAACACAATTAGGTAATCACACACACACACACACACACATACACACACAGAAAATGAGAGAGATCTAGGAGTAAACATACTGGCAGATTTGTCTCCAGAAATACATATAAATGGCATAGTAAGGGCAGCATATGCATTCTTATCAAATGTAAGGGTAGCCTTCAGGCACATGGCCAAGGAAATGTTCAGAAATATTTATGTAACCTATGTGAGGCCAAAACTCGAATATGCAGCCCCCTTTTGGAATCCGCACTTGAAAAAGCACATGGCTAAGCTTGAAAAAGTTCAAAGACATGCCACGAAACTGGTGTCAGAAATACGCAATCTCAGTTATGATGAGAGGCTGAGGGAATTAGACTTACCATCACTCGAAGCTAGAAGAGTGAGGGGGGGATATGGTGACAGGCTTTAAATTCCTTCATGGTTATGATAGAGTGGATAGGGATCGATATTTTGATATGGCTGGCTCTAGAACTAGAGGTCATATTTTGAAGCTTGGTAAGAAAACTTCTTTGCAGGATGTAAGGAAATACTTTTTCAGTGTAAGAGTAGTTGATAATTGGAATTGGCTAAGCGAGGAGGTAGTTAATGCTATCTCAATCCCTAGTTTTAAGGACAGGTATGATAAGTATCACTAAGTCTAAAATGGAACCGATCAGGAGACGGGAAGATACGAGCTTTGGGCTCTTTCCCGTAAACACAATTAGGTAATCACAATTAGGTAATCACACACACACACACACACACACACACATATATATATATATATATATATATATATATATATATATATATATATATATATATATATATATATATATATATAGAGAGAGAGAGAGAGAGAGAGAGAGAGAGAGAGAGAGAGAGAGAGAGAGAGAGAGAGAGAGAGAGAGAGAGAGAGAGTAATATAACAAAGCATGCCTGCTATCTTTTCATGATGACAGACATGGTTAAAAGTTTGAGCAACATAGAACAATAATATTAAAGTTTTATTTGTAATGAAATATATATATATATATATATATATATATATATATATATATATATATATATATATATATATATATATATATATATATATATATAGAGAGAGAGAGAGAGAGAGAGAGAGAGAGAGAGAGAGAGAGAGAGAGAGAGAGAGAGAGAGAGATATAATAAAGCATGCCTGCTATCTTTTCATGATGACAGACATGGTTAAAAGTTTGAGCAACATAGAACAATAATATTAAAGTTTTATTTGTAAAGAAATATATATATATATATATATATATATATATATATATATATATATATATATATATATATATATATATATATATATATATATATATATATATATATATATATATATGAACTTCAGTACTATAAGAAAAAAATAATATTGTCTCTGTTCATGACAAATCTATGTCAAAGAACCTTTATTTTCTGTATAAATTTTTTTTTCTTTTATCTTCTGCCAGTGCAGTACATAGTTGTAAGTTTTTGTACAATTTTTCTCTTACACAATTCTCAAGGATTTATCTGGAATTTTAATATCTAGTCGCATGAATATAACTTTGCATTGGGATATAATGTTGGTTAGGGAACTTCTAAATAAGGAAAAAAAAACTTTACTCTGTTGTTGATCAGCTAAATCTATATATTCCCCATAAAAAATCTGCAAAATAGCAATGTATGTACTGTATTTCTTAAAAATGAATTGCTGGTGACTGGCTTCTTCTCTTTCCTTTTCCTCGTGCTTGCTTATTTAGTGGTATCGTGAGAACAAAGCATTACGTCGAGAGGCCAACAACCTCAAACGACAAAGTGCTATGCTACTTCAAAAGGTATCTGAGACCTCTCCAGACCTAGACTTTTCATCTTTAGCCTCCATGTTTGAGATGGGCGAAAAACAGGAAATGCAGGAACTGCAGCAACAGCATGAAGAGGAAGTCTCCAGACTTATGACACGTTTGAAAGGTATTCAAGACTCTTTAGCAACCAAGTATCGTGTGTTGTTAATTAAGACTGTTCTTCAATTTCCTTATTGCATTTATCTTTTTTATTTTCAAATCATTTGGTGTACTTCATCTCGTAAATATTCAATGATGGAAGCGTGAAATTCATGTGCATGGCTCCTTAATTTATAATTTTCAATATTTTTAAACTTCATCAATAGAGTACATCCCCTTCATCCATTATTCTCATCAATTCTTCTTCCTTTATATTTGACTTCCTTTATATTATGATAATTTGAGTGGTATTTTCATTGCGTTTAGCATTACAAAAATATTAAACATAACCAGTTATCACATGGCTAAGGATATTTACATAAAATAGTTTTCTCATATGCAAGAACATGAGTTAAGGGCTTATAAACTGTAATCTTAAAAGTTTATGTGTAAAAATACATATGTTAAGAAGAAAATTTCATTAATTGCTTAACCAAGCTTTATGTTATGTAAGAATTAATAATTTAGATGGAAGAAAACATTTTTTTTTATAAACAAAGTACATATCAAAGTTATGACTCCTATTGTATTTGAACTCAGCACGATTAGGTCATAACATCATTAGTACAATCATATTATACTGTGTGATGAAATTGCCTTACCGTATTGGACTGCAAATATCTGCTCAGTCTCTGTAACGAAAAAAAAATGTGGGCTCATCTTTGCGTTGATGTGATCAGTGTTACAATTGTAGAACATGTTACCATGCAAAATTTACTTCTCTGAAAGGCTTATTCTAACAAATAAAAATCTTATATTTAATATTACTTTCTATGAACTAATAATGTTGCCTGTTGTAAGTGAATTCTCTTCTTATTTTTCTTACAGACCTTGAGGTAGATGTAGCTAGCCTTACAGCAGACTTAAATAAAGCTAAACAGGATGAATTTGAAGCGCAAGAGGAATTACTGGAGTTGCGAAGACAAGTAGAAGAAGCAAATCAGCAGTCTGACCAGCTTCAGGTTTGATATCCAAATTTTCTCTATGTGTATATCCTGAGTATTGGTGACCTATATGCAGCTCACTTACTGACTGACATTTTCCACCTTTACTATTTATATGAATGGACAAAGACTACCATATTCCAAATTAGAGAGATAGCAAATTTTTTTTTTATGTATATATTTTATACATAGTGCTCTTTTTCTTATTCAATCTGAAAGTTACATGGTCAAAGCTATAACCATTATCCATATGGTCTGTTGTTAACTTATATATAACTTTCACTTGTATTAGTTAGGCTTATGCGCAAATAACAAGGTATTTATCATTATTATGCAGAGTAATAATAAATTACCATTTGTGATGCATTTATTCTTCAATGCCCACATTGTATATGCTATTATGTGGACACTTATTATTTTAGGCAAGGATATCAGAGCTTGAGGCAGTGGAACGACGAATGGGACGTGTATCTGTGTTGGTCCTGGATGAAGTTGAGGCTCTCCAAGCTCAACTGCGATGTGAGGCTGCAAGGGCAAATAATGCTGCGACAGAAGCTGCTAAGGTAGTTTTCTTATGCCTGTCCGGTATTGTTATCCAATCATTTAGCTTCTGTGTGCAGTATTTCTTTAACTTTTCTGCTCAGATTAATATGATATCGCTCTATATTACTGTACATATTACTTTATTTTTAGTAAATATGTTATGAGAGATGATCCAACATCTTCCAGGATAAGGCATATCATCTCCACTTAATATACAGTTTGAGTTTCTCCATTGAAGCAACCATTCCTTTTCACATAATAACGCACTTAGTTAATCTGTTTTAAAATACTTTCATTTATGGGTATGAAGTGGATCATATAAATATACATCTTACCTAAAAATGGCGGTGTAATCTGCAATGTTTTATCTGTTGCTTCCTGCTTACTGAACTACTTTTTTTTTTTTGCATGTTTTCTATGAGTATTCCTTAGTGTTTATGAGCTTAGTATTAAACACCTAACCCCATGAGGGAGGGGGGCTAGAATACTTCCTCCATATTCCCCTGCGTGCCTTAAGAGTCGACTAAATGGGGTGGAATGAGGGGACTGGGAATCCCCTCCTCGGTATTTTCTCTTCCCAAAGAGTCAGAGTTTTTGCCTTGACTCAGCCACTCCCCATATAAGGGGAAAAATGGCTCATGTATATAGTATAGATTAAACACCTTATTGCTATGGTAGGTCTGATTAATTGAGATTCATCTTCGATTACAGAAAAAACAACTACCGAAGAGTAGCCATAAGCATTAGCTATCTAGTTGGAAAAAATATAACTTTTACAGTAAGTATGAGTGTTCTATTTGCAGGCTCGCAGTGAGCAGCAAGCACTTTTTCGTCAAAGTGCCGTATTATTAGGTGAAGCAATGAATGATGACCGATTGCGATTAGCACTAGAAGAAGTGGAAAATCTTACTCAGCAACTTCATTTACAAGAGGAACAGTACAGTCAACAGCTGCACACGTTAAAGGTAACTAATAAATCTCTCTGTGTCTTTTCAAGCTATTACTCGTACAGATAAGCTTTAATATTTTACTAGGATATTATTTATATAATTCGTGTGGATCGGATTCGTGATTGAAAATGTTGAATAAGATATTGTTACTGAAAATCTGGAGTGCAATGAAAAAAATCTAGTTTGAGACCAGTGTATAAACAGATTGGAAGTACTCTATAAGGAGCAAAAGGTTGCATTCTTCTTTAAGTTATAACCATGATTTACACAGTTAAATGAAACTAGAATGTGTGATGTCACCTTAGCTGCCAAATATTTAGGCTGCAGACAGTCAGAAAGTATCTGGTGAGGTGTTTATGACTTGGCCATCGTTTGGATTTCTGTACATTGCACTTTTTATTATTGTATATGTAGCCGTAATGACTTTTTTGAGCATTTTTTGCTCCTTGTTGACGGAAAAAGTTTTCAAATCTTAAAATTCTGAAGTAACAGTTCAGAGAGGTAAAAATGTATGATAAAAGTATTTGGATTCTTGACAGTAGATAACTGTAAGAATGGAAAATATTTTTTTTTTCTTGAGCTACATAAACATGATTAGTTTTTAATATTTTATATTAGTGTACAATAGCTTTGCATATCCAGGAAGTTACTCAAGATTAAAATGAACTGTTTCTCTTCTTTATCTTTATGTAATCTTTGTGCCCAGAATCGATGAGGACAGATTTTTTTTTTTTTGGCCTGTCCTAGTGTCACAATCATACAAAAAAAAAGAATCCAAAAAAGTTTATCAAATATATTCCTCCTGACTGGGTGTGATCTTATAATAGTATTATTAACTATCCTTTTTCTAATATTCTGATTCTTTTTAAGAAAAGAGGAAATAATGCTTTCCCTTCCTATCTCCTCAAGCAATTCACTAAATTTGTTTCTTTATGGGCTTCCAGACAGAATTACTATCTTATGAATCAGGAGAGAAAGCTGCTGAAGTTGAATTACTCCGTGAACGTGTCCATCTACTTGAAGAAGAAGTTCGTGTACAAGAAGAGAAAAGTAAAGATACCTTGAAGAAAAATGAGAAACTTCAACAAGAAGGTTTTTATTACTTCCTTTAAATAATTTATGTATATCTATCCTTAACTTTGGTGCCAAATATCTTATAGAATCTCCACCTTTACCTGCCTGGAAGAACTAAAATTGTCAAAGTACCATTTAGCATTATAATTTTATATCATTGAGGGCCACCTGCAGCTGAAAATATCTGTTTCGTCTTTATCCGGTGAAATAATTGCAGACACTAAGCTCTTGTTATCAATAATGTCTTACTGCTATTCCATATAGAAAGTAGGTAATATTTACTATTAGGTGTGTACACAATATCTGCATAAAATGCATTAACATTCACCTAGCATTTTAGTATAATTTTTTATTTATTAAAAACCATGCAAGTAAACCATCCATCACTTTTGCTGGAGACATTGGGATTATCCAAATCACTAAAATGTATCATAATATTAGAACCCAAAACCTTAACTTTCCTTGGTATCATGTACTGTGTACAGAGAATATAGGCATGCAATACTTCCTAGTTTTTTAGGTATGGGTGGGTTATTAGGTTTGGAGTGCCCTTACATACATACATACATGCTAAATAACGCATTACTCTTCCCCCCAATACAGTTGGATGGATCACTTATGTGGTGTTCTTCGAGAAGTTACTTTTGTTTTTTTGTATAATGCACTTTATTTCTTGCATATTAATATCTGTACTATGAAGATATCTCATACAATACCGCACCGATAATAACACGAACTGTATGGTTCCATTATATGGAAAACTGCAGAAATTATATCATAGCTTTTGAAATTTTTTTAGTACACAGAGTTCTGCAGTGATATTTTTCTAAGTGTGTCAGAGATTGTGTAGATAATTTAACTATATACGCTTGTTTATAGATATGAATGTGTTTGGTATTTATTATATCACAACAAAATTAGTTTTTAACGCCTCTGCATGGGTGTAATGTAGGTTATTTGAAAGTGTTCACAATAGAGCCAAGAATAACACTGGTAAATTTTCATTTGCTATATAGCCACTCATATATACTTATAAACAGCGTCACTGTTTTTCCAAAGGGTTTCAGAATATTGAGGGTTGACAGATCTGAGAAGACTGGTGGAGGGATAGCATTGTTCATTAGTGAAAGATCTCAAGTTGAAGAAATAAATTTTGCTAGAGAAAATGAGTTCAAGGAATGTCTTGTTTTTTACATAAATACCGGATCAGAGAGGATTATAATAACTGTTGTATATAACCCACCAAGGAATCAGCATAGGCTAGAGGTTTATGAGGAAAGTCATATAGGTACAATCGAAGTCATATACTGTACTTCAGTTGTTAACATTGCATGGGAGAGAAAATGTAGGATTTTTATTATGGGTGAGGTTTATCATAGATAGATAGATTGGACAAATCTTAACCCACACAGTGGGGAGGATTCATTTGGGGCAATATTCCTAGATTGTGTGCAAGGAAATTTTTTACACCAACATGTACTGGGACCAACTAAGGCCAAACATCACTGTTTGATCTAGTATTCACAGATAATGTGTTAAATATTGAATAAATTGAGTATGAACCACCAATTGAAAAAGTTACTTCTATGTGTTGTTGATGGAGTATATCATCGATGATGTTCTGCCTGAAAGTAGGGGCACTGAAAAGGACACGAGGAGGAATTATTCAAATGGAGACTACAACATGATGATTCGGTTTTACGTCTCGAACTCCCTTTTCTACTAAGGGTAGGACGGATACTTTCTTGCAAAGGACTTGTTTTGGCATGTGTAATCGTTACCCTGAGTGTATGCCCTTACTAACCTCAGTCCGTGACCGGGCGCAAACCCTCGACCTACCAACACAGAGTCGCGGACGCTACCATTTCGCCATGGAGACTAACTATTCTGTACAAGAAATGTACAAATTCTTTTGTGAGGAATATTGGAAGATAGTCACTTGCTGCATACCTTCCACCAAAATAGGAATTATTCATTCCAGAGAGAAAAGATTCAATGATGAGTGTAAACGAACTAAGGAGTGGAGAGACATATGCTGGAAAAGATATGTGGAGAACACACATAAATGACTGGCAGACTTATAAAAGACCATGAAATAAATAAATTAAGAGAGGGAGAGATTATGAAAGGGTTATTACTGAGAAGGCTAAAGAAAATCCTAAACTTTTCCACAGCTTTATCAGAGGAAAACTGAAGGTCAATGAACAAGCTTTAAAGTTAAAGAGATCGGATGGAAGCATCAGTGATGTGGATGAAGAGATCTGCGAAGGACTGAACAATAAGTGTCAGTTAGTATTCACAGCAGAAACTACCACACCCCCTCAGATTACAGAGATTGGAGGTCATTGGCCGGTATTTGAGAATATCATCTTTTCAGCCACAGAGGTATGCAAAGCGTTGATGGAGTTAGATGCACATAAACTTACAGGTACTGATGACATATCCCCTTACATACTTAAGAAATGCACTAAATTAATATCTATGGCACTATGAATCATATTTGAAAAGTCCCTGGAATCTGGGGAGATTCCAAGATGCTGGAAATAAGCAAATATGGTAGCTATCTTCAAAATGAGAAGGAAATATACAGCTCTACACCATGGGCCAGTTTCCTTGACCAGCATAGTTTGCAAAGTTATGGAGAAACTACTAAGAACTCACATCTCTCTTTAATTGGAATCCTTTAACTTTTGTCCGTGAGACAACACGGCTTCAGAGAAGGCAGATCAACAGTAACTAACTTATTAGAATTTTATGATGATTTAAGCCGGAAATTACAAGAAAGAGAGGGCTGGATGGATTGCATATTCTTAGATTTTCAGAAGGCATTTGATACTGTCTCACATCAGAGACTTATTAAGAAGCTGCAAGTAATGGCGTGAATAGGTGGAAATGTCTTGGAATGGATAAAAATTTTTGTAGAAGAAAGGGAACAGAGGTTATGAGTAAGGCACCCAGTGTCTGAATAGAGAAGGATTAGTAGTGGGATTCCACAGGGTTAAGTTTTAGGGCTACTTTTGTTCCTTTTATATGAAATTGACCATTGCTTGTGATGCAAAGATTGTGAAGAAAGTAAGAGATGAGAACAAGGGTAGAGAACTTCAAGAAGCCCTAAACAGTCTCCATGAGTGGTCAGAAAAGTGGCTAATGAAAGTCAATACATCAAACTGTAAGGTAATGAGAATGGGTACAAAGAGTGAGAAGGACCAAGCCTGGATACTCAGTAGCAGATGCAAAGCTTCAAGAGACAGAGAATGCGAGAGATCTAGGAGTGATCATATTGGCAGATTTGTCTCTGGAAATGCATATAAATGACATAGTAAGGACATCATATACTTTCTTAGCAAATGTAATGGTAGTCTTCTGACAAATGTACAAGGAAGTGTTCAGAAATATTTATGTAATTTATGTGAGGCCATAGCTTGAATATGCAGCACCCTTTTAAATCCGCACTTAAAAAAGCATATTAATGAGCTGGAAAATGTTCAAAGACATACTACGAAACTAGTGCCAAAAATACGCATCTCAGTTATGAGGAGAGGCTGAGGGAATTAGACTTACCATCACTCAAAGCTGGACGAGTGAGGGGAGATATGGTGATGGGTTTTAAAATCCTTCATGGTTTTGACAATGCTGTTAGGGATGGATATTTTGATATGGCTGACTCTAACACTAGAGGTCATAGTCTGAAGCTTCTTAAGAAAACTTCTTTGCAGGATGTAAGGAAGTGTTTTTTTAGTGAAAGAATAATTGATGATTGGAATTCGCTAATCGAGGAGGTAGTTAATGCTAACTCAATTTATAGTATTAAGGACAAATATGATAAGTATCACCGAGTATAAAAATGGAAGCGACCAAGAGATGGGGAGTTATGAGCATAGGGCTCTTTCCGATAAGCACAATTAGTTAATTACAAATTGAAATAATTTTGATCATTTATGTATATGATACACTATATAATATCTTATGTATTTTATTTTTGTATATTTCTTAATGCATTTCATCTCTGCAGGTAAGTATAAACAAATTTATAGCAATTTTCCTCGTAATTTTAACTAAATATTTCTGGTAATTAGAAATCATGTGATTAGTAAAACATCCTCGGTTTATACAGTATGGTGCAAGAGAGAGAGACAGAGATTGTTATCTTTTACAAACCTAGTTCACACCATATTTTTACAGTATATATTATTTTTCAGTAGTGGTCATAGAGCTTAAGAGCATTTGTTTGGATTGTTGTTTTTTACCTGAATAAATGAAGGCATAAGCAGATAACAACTACCAGGGACCATGGTATTGCAGTGGATAATATTCTCGACCTTGGAAGTGACAAACCCCCTGTTGAGCCCACAGCAGGACATTAGGAAGGACCTCTAGCCTTAATTCCCCAGCTCAAACCTATGTTCACCCCCATTATGAGGATTAAAAGTGACACAAGAAACGGCAAACAACAAACTGATTACAAATTTCGATATTTCTTCCTCCGTCCAGATATATATATATAATCATAATTCCAAATTTGATCACTATTATAGCAAGTACCATGGCTTTTTGGTGTATGATCTGAGGCGAAAGCATTTAAGCTTTGATGATGCATAATCTTTACCATTTATATTGCAGTTGATGAGCAGAGGAATCATTTGCGTGTTGTTGAGGAGAAACTTAAATCTGTGTCATCACTTGAATCCACATCTTTAAGTAAAACCTCCATAACCAAAGAAAGTACACCAGGAAGTATTCCTCCTCCCCCACCACCACCACCACCTCCTTCAGGATGTCCTCCTCCTCCTCCTCCACCACCACCTCCTGGTATTCCGCCACCACCCCCACCTCCCCCTCCCCCACCTCCCATAAACCCAGTCACTACTTTGGCAACTATGATTGGAGTGTCCAAGACTAGAAAAGACAAGGAAAGTGATGGTGCCGGTAAGTAGGACTTGCCTTTACGATAAACAAAGTAATTAAAAAGATTAAGGAAGAAAATAGTCAATAATTTCTTGCTGTCACAGATACAAAGGTATTACTGCATCCTCTTATTTCATAAACTCGGCAGTAATCTGAAAAGTAGTAAATATCATATATGTCATGAAAACTTTGAAAAGGACTTCTTGATGAAAGATATATAGTTAGCAACTGATCAGTGAGAGAGATGAGAAAGAATGTGTAAGGCAAATAAAGCTATCATGATTCTAGTGTGAAAGTCGTGGTCACAACACCATAAGGGATTTAATTAACTTCAAAGTTCAGTTGGAGAGAATTGGTACTTGTGATTGAGAAAGTTCCACAAATCGCTAGTAGTGGGGATGGAATTCTTTAAGCATGTACAATAGAGATTAGGGTTTGCTAGGGTAATTTACCATCGAGGAACCAGTGCAAATATAAATATCAGAAAAGTATTGTTGGGATCAGTTGGGGTCACTGCCAGGTTTTTGTAAATGCTCTGGTTCATGGTAGAAATACTACATAAATACTGAAAGTTGAGGCAATGAAATTGCTTCTTTAGAATATGCATCATGTAGCCCATCTCCATGCTCAGAGTACCTTTTTGTCACACCTACTAGCCTGTTAATATTTCTAGTGAGTGGAGACAAAGGAAATGAACAGGAATCGATAGAAGATGTGAATAAGGAGCTATAAGATGTGTACAAAACAGTATTCATACATTATGAGAATACTCCTTATCTTGATCTTTTGTTTTCTGTAGTGAAATAGAACTTTGCGTTATGGAAGCTTATACTGAAGCCGATGCAGACCATCACGTATGGAAGGATTAGGGGAACAGAGTGGAGCATAGTTCATTAGTTTGTCAAAGATATTACCAATAAGCTTAGCTTTGATGTAGGGAACATTGACGTAAAGGGAAGCTGACAAATTTATTGAAAATTAGATATCTTCATGATTACTGTGCCTCCAGATCAATAATGGAAAATCTTGTGAATAATTACTTTCTAGGTCACATATATTGAAGGGGATGAGAATCATGATTAAGACAATACCATGTGGAATAAAAAAAAATTAATAGGAAAGTGCTAGTTGTTTTTTCCAGACTTAAATTGTGTACCAAAGACCATACCATTACCACAGCTTCTTAGTTTTCAAATGCGTTTCTCTAAAGTGAAGAATGTGGTAAAATTTGTCAAAGAGACTTAAAAGTATTCATTTCAACACATATGCCATATCCTGCTGAAGCTGGCATGGTACCCATAGCTGTAACAAATGTCCAAGCTTCCGGGCTTCCATCAAACATCCCCATCATCACTTCCACTTAGGTGTTTCAATATATTACATGCAGTGAGAGTTAGATTGTCAGCTTCTCCCCTGATTTACTTTCCCTTTCAGTTATCTCTTACAACACAGGAAATTTGAGCCTGAAATTCTCTCATCCTCACCACCAGGACTATCACGTTTTCTAGCTTTCTATGATATGCACCATATGAGGGTGGAATTCTTTCTTCACTCCTTCATGGATGATATTTTATTATGCTCCAATGATTATTAAGTCTGAGAGATTAGGAACTTAGGTAAAGATAGAAGATATCCCAACTATAGTCTATGGCATATAATGACATACCTGTGGTCTAGGATGTATAACCTATTGTTTTGCTTAGGTCAGTTGGCATTTTTACGCAACAGAACAAGGCATTGTAAGAGAAAGAGCCTGTAAGCTATGAATATTTTTTGTATCTATGATCTTATTTTCTTGCTCAGGGGTGGTAAATACCCTTAGAATGGGCATACAACTGATAACCCACAAAGAATTTTAACTGTTTGGTGCCTCCTCACTCAAAAGTTATAACTACAGGGTTTGGAGTTATACGCTCCGTAGAGTTCCCATCCCCAGTCATTCTTCATTTAGTTACAGTTAGTTTTTACTGGATTTGAGAGCTAGAGAATAATTTCTAGAGTTTTTTTTTATTAATTTTATAACTTCTATACCTGAATAAAAAATCTGTGAACATGATCTGTTCCTGTTTTTTTGCCTCCCAATTTTTGCCCCTTAGATTGTGTGAGCTGATCATACTGTGGGTAGTGATAATGAATTTTATGAAGTTTTTCTTAGAACAAATATTATATTACTAAGGATATCTGCTATGTTAGGGAAGATAATATATATATATATATATATATATATATATATATATATATATATATATATATATATATATATATATATATATATATATATATATATATATATATATATATATATATAATGTAGTTACCTTTAATAGTAGGATATGACAAGTATTCATCATTTCAATGGGAATTAGTTTCTGTTAAAGTCAGTTGTACTTAATGTGTGGCAAGTGACTTGCCAACATTCTGGATGTATATGGAGTATGCATTATGCTCCTATGGGTTTTACCGATGGTTATCATAGCCTTAGAGACAGAGCTTGATTAACAGACTGTATGGAAAGCTGTACTCACATGAAATTGTACCTTGTTCTTGGTTGATGAGTAATTCTCATAGCTCTTGGTAAGCTAATGCATTTAGATATTCTAAAGAGGGAAGCAGATCTCTTTCATATTTATGCTATAGTTACTTATGAGTAGTCATTTGACAGAATGTTATAAATTAGGGAATATTTTCTTAATGATTTTAAGATGTTTATAATTTTGAAATGAATATAAAACCAAAAATCTGCAAAGATAGCATGCTTGGGAAGGGACAGGTACAGGGAAAGCAGTTAAAAAAATTAATTAAATAATCCAATCATATATGCAAAACCTACGGCTAATCCTCTACGGTTTATCAAGGAATTTTGTGCTTGAGGCAAGTTGCTATAACAAAAATTTTAGCTGAAATCAAAATCTTCACTGCTAAGATTAATCAGATAGACCAAGAATTTCTTTTAACTGAACAAAAAAATACTATTGTATCTTTTACCAATTTTCCAGATGCAGGAGGAAGAGGTGGCATGGATGATCTAATTAACCAAATTAAACAAGGAGGAGTGAAATTGAAAGCCACAAAGCCATTTGGTGTTGGAAATGTTTCAAAAAGAACAGATGCAGAAAAAGAGAAGCCAGCAGATGCTGTACAGGAGATGAAGAGCATATTGGCTACCATGAAACGAGGACGCCATGGAAGATTGAGGCCATCAGCCGTTTCACAAGAAGCTAAATCACGTACCAGTACCACTAAAGTTAAAACTAAGAAGAAAAAGGACGAAAATGATAGTGACGACAAAGTCACCGATGAAGATTGTGGCAGCGACATAATAAAGAAAGAAACAGCATTGAAGGTAAATGGAAATGAACCTGTGAATGGAGAGGCCCATAATCCCACAGATATAACTTCTAAAGAAAGCTCTCCAGTAAGAGATGATTCCATAGATAAAGAGATCATACATGCTGAAACATCTTTCACCCTCCAACTAAATTCAAGCCACCATTTGGATGAGAGCTCAAGTCGTGAGGGTACACCCCCATGCAGCACCAGCAACCGGGACTCAGAAGAGAGAGAAACCAGTCGACCTCCTTCAGCTCCTCGTTCCATTTCATCAACAACTATCTTTCTAAGAAATAGCAGAAGTCCTTCGCAAGACTGATCACTATGTTTCTTTCATTTTATATGTTTAAAAATGTGAAACGTTAGTGCAGGACTGATCATGATGACATTTATCTTAAGGCCTCGTTTTTGCCATATAGAATTTTATAGTGTCTCATTCTTATAAAATCAAAATCAGTAGTCTTGTGCAAAATAATATGGAGGATTTGACAATTCTGTCAATAGTATAAATACAACATAAATGAAAACTATCAACATATTGCACACTAAAGTAATGTTATCATAAATCAGTATTATTTAAGAATTACTCAACAGTGGCCTCAGTCACACCATTCCCTCTTTTTAGGAATGAAATAGACAGCAGGGAAGACTGTACATGATATTTTTTTAAAACTAATAAGAAAATCCAACATCATGAGTAATTAAACCTTATGAATGTTGAAGAAACTCGCTTTAATTTATGAGTTAGAATATATAAATATATATATTATATATAAATATATATATATTATATATATATATATATATATATATATATATATATATATATATATATATATATATATATATATATATATATATATTTTACCCCTACTGGGACTCGAACCTAGGACACATAATTACTATGCTAAGGCGCTATATATATATATATATATATATATATATATATATATATATATATATATATATATATTATATATATATATATATATATATATATATATATATATATATATATATATATATATATATATATATATATATATATATATATATATCTATGCGTGTGTGAATGTGTGTGTGCAAATGTACCTTTGTATTTACTATGTGAGCTTAGGATAGTTTTCATTATATTTCTTTACTTCTATGCAACTAAAGATTTAACCTTTGGAGCAGTTTCTCATGATAATAGATGAAGTCCACAAACCAGTCCCAAATGCCTTATCCCCTCCCCTCCCTTCCAATATATGCACCTTCCAAGAAGATTTCCAATGTATTAGTTCATATGGCTATTTGCAAATTAAGAATTCAAACCTGATAAATTGAAATTTTCACTTATCTGTGGCATGTAGTAAGTTGGCCATGGAACGCCACCCAATGTGATACTACAGCTGAAGGTTCTTGTGGACTTAAATAGGACTGACCAGGACAGTTCGATGTTAAGTCTTCCTTTAGTTACGGTTCTTTTTCTATGCCTACATCAACATCGTATATTCTTGGATATTCGTTACACATCTCTTACTATCCCTTCACATCTGACAAGTCACATTACTTATCATCTCTGTTTCTCTTTATATATCTGCTCGAAGAAGGCAGATATATATTTTTTGTTTTTGGCCCGGCCTTGTGCCACAATAAAAAAAAATTAGTACACTGCTTTTAAGGTTAAGTTTAGTTGTGTGAATGCCTTATCTACAGAAAGTACTGGTCTGTCTTGATTTACTTGTTGCACAGGTTGAAAAATTTAAAAAAAATATTTTATATAATGCTATAGGTCTATTTACTTCATCATAAGTACCATAACTGAATTTTAAAGTTTTATATTCCGTTTGTTTATCCCACTTCTACCTATAGTTTTACCAGTCACTTTAGCAGAACCTCCTCATGTATACAAGATAGTTACCGTATGTCTCCCATCAGCTACTTCTAACTGTCAAGAGACCAGCCTACCTTGAGATAAATTTCCTGGAAATCTTGTTCAAAGCTAGTCTTTCTCGCTGCTCAAGATATTAATTGGTAACACTCAGCATTCAATTATTGTAATGATCTTAGGACATTTCACGATTGAAGATATGGAAAATACAAACATATTATTTCCACCAAGCTCTTGTAGCAAGTTTTTCATGTGCTGATATATGAATAGGCACTTGTTACCTTTCTCTAACTTGGCATGAGCTCTTTGTCAAGAACATTTATTCCGAAATAGATTTCTACAACCATTTCAAAAGGAATAATGTTTATCTTCGAGATATGGTTTGATATATCAGTAATATCCCATATTCCTAATTACTACTCTATCTTAGCTTGTGGAGGAAAGACTTAAAGAACATAGACTGTATAGTTTTGATATAACAAAATTGTACAATGACCGAGGAAGAAATTTATTGCTTTAAAACAGTTTTAAGGAACAGTCAACCGAAAGCTATAAATTATATATATATATATATATATATATATATATATATATATATATATATATATATATATATATATATATTTTTTGTTTATACTTCCGAAAGGAGACTGAGCAAAAAACCTTGTACAAAGATCTAATGAATAACGAGTTGCTTTCAGTAGTGGATGTTACTAATTCCACAATATATTTCTTAAATGTGACAAGATTTTTTTTATTAAAGACTGGCAGCTTTCTTGAGTGCCAATGTATTTTAATAATTAGTCCTGTAGTTAAGTAATTAGATAGAGCTGTTAAAAAGAGTCCATACAAAATTCTCGACCCCCACTACCTTTATATAACTCTACTTAGGAACTTTGTCGTCAGGCATACCAATCAAATTTTCCTTCATCAGTTTTATTTCAGTTATGCGTATGTTATAATTGTTCACTTTTATACACCTTCTGTGAAGGCTTAATAATTACATGCTAATCTTACAAGTGATCTTTATCTGATTTAAAACACACACACATTAATAAGAAATAAAATGTTAAAAGACTAGCCGTAATTAGAAATGATTTAATACAAAATATACTATTTACAAGACTGCTGGTGATTCAGTGCTCCTTATGTTAAAAGTGTATAATAATTCAAGAATGCTCTGCCTAGCTTTGAGGTGATTTTGAATGATGAATAGTCTAAATATACAAAAGCCATAATACCCCATACACACACACTGGTGGAGGGATGGCACTGCTCATAAATGAAAGGATTCAGGTTGAAGAAATAAACTTTGCTATAGAAAGTGAGTTCAAGGACTTTCTTCTTGCTCGCACAAATACTGAGTCAGAGAGCATTATAACTGTTGTGTATAACCCACCAAGGAACCAACATAGGCTAGAAGTTTATGAGGAAAGTCATATAGGTATTATTGAAGTCATGAACTCAGTTGTTAACATTGCACGAGAGAGAAAATGTAGGATTTTGATTATGGGAGATTTTAATAGAGAGAGATTGGATAAATCTTGACCCACACAGTGGTGAGGACTCATTCGGGGCCAAGATTCTTAGATTGCGTACAAGGGAATTTCCTACACCAACAGGTACTGGAACCAACGAGGGCCAGGGGTGGGGATGAGCCATCGCTACTTGATCTAGTATTCACAGATAACGTGTTGGATATTGAAAAAATTGAGTATGAGCCACCAATTGGAAAGAGTGACTAGTGTGTATTGTTGATGAAGTATATCATTGCCTGAGAGTAGAGGCACTGAGGACAAGAGAAGGAACTATCCGAAAGTTTACATCAATATGAATTAGCTTTTTGCAGTTATTGACTGGAGGACCTTATTTAACAACAAATCTTTACAAGAAATGTACGATATCTCTGAGGAATATGGGAAGATAAAAAATTGTTGTATACCTTCCACCAAAATAGGAGTTATTCATGCCATAGAGAAATGGTTCAATAATGAGTGTAAGAGAGCTAACGAGTGGAGAGAAAAATACTGGAAAAAGTATAGGAGGAGATAAAACATAAATGCCTGGCAGACTTATAAAAGAGAAAGAAATAATTACCTAAGTAAAAGACGACAGGCAAAGAGACTATAAATGCAATATCACCAGGAAGGTTAAAGAAACTCCTAAACTTTTCCACAGCTTTTTCATAAGAAAACTGAAGTTCAAAGAACAAGTTTTATAGCTAAGAGAGCAGATGGAAGCATCACTGAGACGGATGAAGAGATCTGCAAAAAATTGAACGGAAAATACCACCCCCTCAGATTGCTGAGATAGGAGCTCATGGGTAGGTATTAAAGAACATCATCTTTTCAGCCACAGAAGTATGCAAAGAGCTAATGGAGTTAGATGCCCATAAAAGCTTCAGGTCCTGATGATGTATCCCCTTATGTACTCAAGAAATGCGCTAAATCAATCTTGGCAATACTATGTATCATATTTGAAAAGTCGGTAGAATATGGGGAGATTCCAAGATGCTGGAAACAGGCGAATGTGAAACATCAAAACGGGAAGGGAGGATACAATTCTAAACTATAGGGTTGTTCCCTTAACCAGAATAGCTTGCAAAGTTATGGAGAAACTACTAAGAAAACACATCTCTCTTCACTTGGAATCCTTCAACTTTTTGTAAGTGAGACAAAATAGCTTCAGAGATTGTAGATCAACAGTAAAATATATATATATATATATATATATATATATATATATATATATATATATATATATATATATATATATATATATATATATATATATATATATATATATATATATATATATATATATATATATATATACACATGAGGCTAGCCTGCCATCTTTTACTGGACATAGAATCATTAGAACTAATACAAAACTGCTGACTTCTTATACATTCCAGGTTTTTCAGGATATATCTTTTAATTAGGTCATTATCACAGAACCGTTTTCATGAGTATCTTAATAAGCTTTAATACTCTGTGGGATATGATATAACAATATTATAAAAAATTTATTATTGATATTAAACTTGTACTCTCAAAGCTCTCACAAAATATGATATATATGCGCGTGCATGCATCCGTGCATGTGTGTGTGCGCCTGCATGCCTGCGTGTGTGTTGCTGGTTATGGCTACATAAGGATATTGAAAGTAATTTTGAGATCCTTAGTGCTTTCAAGTATATTTTCCATACTACTCATCTTCAGAGGTGTCTAATTTACAGAAACGAAAGAAGCAATATATATGTACAAACTGAGACAAGAGAATAAGACAAATTAGCCACTCAACAAAGGAAATTCATCGATGGCAACAATTTACAATCCAGGTGGTAGATTTCATATTTCCCACCATGGCATGATAGGGGAAGGGTCAATGCAAAGATTAGCAAAAGTTTGTAAGCACAGGTGAAGTAAATTTAGGTGCGGTCTTCAGGGGAATGAAAAGAAAAATATTAATAATTATAATAGTAACAACAAAAATAATAATAATATTAACAGTAATAATAATAACAATTCAATTATAAAGACAACAATAATGATAAGATTTATATTAACAATAATCACGAAAACATCAAATATAATAGTAATAATGATAATAACAATACAGTACTCACTAGTACTGCTACATTAACAATAAAATAATAGTAGTACAGTATTAATGTAATTATATTAATAATGGAATAACAGTAATAATGACAATCACTAAAATATATAATAATACTAATGATATTAGTTACAATTAATAATAGCAATTATAGTAATAAACAGAAATATTATGTTAGTTCTAAAATTAATTTTTTCAAGCTTGAATGAAGCATACTTGATAATATGGAATCATTTATAATTAAACAATGAATTAAGTTGATATTTCTGTGTTCAGTTAAGTTAATAAGTGCAGATTTCCAAGATTTTTCTGGTAATATCCTTGCTTCTTACTAAATTAGAAGCACAGTTCCAGTCAACGAGGTGACTGCAATCAGCATGATGGTTGAATAAGGAGCTGGACGACTGACAATTTAAATTTTTTTTTATGTTGGTTAACAAGAAAAGCTATAGATATGCTAGTCTGACGAACATAGTACTTATCACAATCTTTTACCTGTAATCTTATATATACTATACTGTATTATTAGAAATGGAAAAAGGACTAGTTTTTAATAAACATATTCTTAAAAGTATTTTCATATTTGGAAGCTACTGACAGTGTTCTTAGTCTTGCCAAGACTGTGATAAGTACTATGTTGGTCAGACTAGTAAATCTTTAGATTTTTGTGTCAATCAACATAAATATAATGTTTGAAATTGTCTATCATCCAGTTCACCTAAATTTACCCCACATGTGCTTACAAACTTTCGCTAATCTTCTTATTGACCCTTCCCTTACGCCCATGGCGGGAAATATAAAACTTTTCACCTAGAATTTAAACTGTTGCCATCAATGAATTTCTACTGGTAAGTTGATAAAATTTTCTTTTTCTCCTGTTTCAGTGGAGTCACTCCCCAACTTATAAACAAGCTAGGTTTTAGAAATACGTTCATAAGTAGAATTGTTCGCAAGTTGAGTTTAGGTAAGAAAAAAGTACTGTCCAATGCATACATTAATACAAGGGTAGATAATGAGTAGGTTTTTGTTCATATCTATTAATTGTCGTAACTCGGTTGTTCGTAAGTAGGGGAGCATCTGTATACATGTATATTGTTTCTTTGGTTTCTGAAAAATTAGATACCTCTGAAGATGAGAAATAGATAAATATACTGGATCTTACTAGGGATCTCAAAGTTTCTTTCAAATTCCTAAAGCCATAATCATCCACATTACAATATTCACGTGCCCGGGCCTTTATTGATGAGGGCAGTTTCTGCCTGTCCCAGTGTCACACTCATAAAAAAAAAAAAAAATATATATATATATATATATATATATATATATATATATATATATATATATATATATATATATATATATATATATATATATATATATATATATATATATATATGTCTCACGTTAAACCTAAGATATTGAGTGTTTATATATTCCACAGATGAATAAGGAAAAGGACATCTATACAGATCTTGTTAAAACATTTTTTAGTACTTTTGAATACATCAACTATTACCATATTAAAATGTACTACGATTTCTTTTCAACGTATGTGACTACTCCTCGCTGAATCATGTCTGGTATCTCAACAGCCAACCATGGTCCAAGCTGTGGGAAAAAAATTAAAGACTTTTTTGAAAGAGTAGAAAAATGAACAATAATGCTCTTATTGGAGTTAGAAGTAAAGAGGATATTATATAATCAGTGAATCAACACTGATGTACTTTTTAAGCCTGCTGAGATGACAAGAATTACATCATGAATAATACCACTTCTTAAAGACAATACTGTGACAAAATGCTACATGAATAACAGTGGAGAGTTAACTTTGATCACTTAAATGTCAGACATACAGTGTTATGCTGAACTACAATGAATTAAGATAATTTTATTAAGAGAGATTTTTAAGTCAAATTGATGTGGAAAATAACAGTAGGAGACAGCCAGTGGACTAGTATTTCCTAGTTGAAATATGAGATTTTAGAACCTATGGATGGCAACAAGCAGAAACAAGTTCTCCATAAGCTCATAACAGAGAGCAAAGTTAAACTTGTTTCAAATTTTTGCAACAGACAATAAAAGTAACATTGTGTAGCGATGGTAGTTACTTTTTCAACAACAAAACATATACTCTCAAACATCTGTGCCCTCCATATAGAAAATTATTCTAATCATGATATGCATTTAACACAAAAAGTATATACAGTACATGGAGTACAAAACCTTTTCAAGTCATAATGCATCCACTCATATTTCAGCAAATAATGACCAGATGATAAACTCATCAGAGTAATTT
Organism: Halocaridina rubra; assembly: GCA_037179515.1. Lineage (NCBI taxonomy): Eukaryota > Metazoa > Arthropoda > Malacostraca > Decapoda > Atyidae > Halocaridina > Halocaridina rubra. The sequence goes on from JAXCGZ010011362.1 coordinate 57,897, forward strand.
AAATAATACTGCATACATAAAAGCATCCAAAATATCATGTAGTTTATTAGATAGTACATTATTATGGATGTAATGTGACAATGGATGACTAATCTACGTAAAGTTATTTGATATAGCAGCAATGAGAAAGTGTATCAACACAGATATTTTTATATTTTCTTATTTCCCTTTGGAGAATGTGCCCCAATGAAACCATGGTAGATTTCTTTCAACAACCAATGTCATCATCAACACATCCCATTTCCTTTACAAATAAATTTCCACCAACATCACTGCCAGTGTTTGTCATCACTGCAAATACCTATTCTACAAAATACAAAATCTATATGAGAATCATTACTTTCACTCATCAAATAAAACTGGAGCATTCCTATATATTGTCATAGACATATGTAATTTTTGTATTTCAATAAGAAATACAGGATGTACATTGAGGTCGGTAAAGAGATGTTTTACATAAGAAGTTAACTAAGCCATCACCTTGAATTTCCAATATACAAAGTATCTAGCAACAAGCAGCCAAAGTAAAAATAATCAGTAAATATCAACCCAACTAGGTCATCTAATTAAAAGGGAAAAGTAGAAGAGGAAATACACCTTAAGTCATATGCAGCCTAGACAAGTGGTGGGGTTATGGATAGATGCAATTTAATAGATATAAGTAGAAAGAAATGCTGAACAATTATGGTTTTATAACAAGAATGATCAAGGTATATCAACTCCTGGTGAATCAGAGTGCTTGGATTCAGCCACTTCTCACAAGGTGGATTGCGGCCATTATACAAGGGTTCTCCGATTTTTAACAGGGTTCCGTTCATGACAGCTGTCATAACCAGGTTTTCATCGTAAGTTGGAAAACACTTAAATTCGAACCTAGGTCCCCCACCAATGCTAAAAATAAATAATTTAAAACATAGAAACATAAGCTAAGTTCTTATTCTCAGACATAAAAAATAGCAAAAGTACACTGTACAATACTGCTTACCTTTACTACTGTGGAGAGGTAAATATAGAATAACCAAAAACACTGGTGCCTTTCTACAAGAGTAAGGTAAACAAGATGAACTGCTAAAAGTACAGAAGAGCTACTCAATATCACGTAATTTATGTGGTAGAGTATTTCTAAGAATAATGCTTGATGTGAGTATTTTATGGGAGGGCAATTAACAGCATCGATAGATATGTTATGGATGAAAAGTATGTGGGTTCAAGCAAGACGGAGTACTGGTTTTGAAGGACAACTATTAAATACAGTAAGGAAAGGTAAGGCTCTATAATCAGCATTACAGAATGAAAGAGTCTTTTTAAAAGTGAAAAGAGTTGCAATGAGGCAGCTTCGGCATATTTGTGGGGTGAAGGTAATTGGCATAAGAATGTTATGTCGCTCCTACACTTATCCATGTACTGTACAATACTGTATGTAACTGAAGTAATAAGACAGGTGGTAAAAAAGAACTGGGCTATGGTATACAGAGTGGATATTGATGGAAGCAATTTGTAATTTAAAAAGTCCTTTTCAGAAGACAACTTTTGTGCAAACTGCTGCGTGGACTGGGTAATTTATAAGGTTATATGGAGGAAAGACAAACTTCATGTGAACAAAAGTACTAAGAGTAGCACTACAGATGGGGATGTGAACAATATGATGATAAGATTATATGGTGTTTCCTTTGAGGAACTTGTTAAGTTTAAGTTTTACAGGAAGAAATATATGCACATGGTAGTCAAAGCACAATAACAGATCACCTCTGAAGTAGTGTAGAAGAAGAGCTTTATTCTAAAGCAAAATGGATTGTTTGTGCAGGCAGTGGATTTTTAAAACTAAAAATTCAACTTTGAATGCATACAAGCAAAAACTGAAGCAATGAAAATGGAATACTTTCGATGGTTTTGCAATATATGATGATTCCTGACAGCTGATTGAGGTACAAAGATAAGAGGGAACATCTGTTTTGGTTGAGTGATTCTAACAGAGGATATTTACTCGGTTTGAACACCTATAACGTAGGGTTGTTTTTTAGCGTGGTACACATAATGTGTTCAAGATAAGAAAAGCATGCTCTTTTAACAGAAAAAAGGATTACAAAAAATAAACTTCATATTACCATGTAATAATAAATATCAATATAAACATACCCCTAGAGCCATAGCATGAGCAATGCCAAACCTGGGTACATTTCGCGCCCACAAAGGTTTGAAATGATCTGTTAGACATATACGGCCCCCTCGGTACATCTTCGCAGTTTTACCATCTAGCTCTGGTAATGCAATCTCAGGAGCAGTAGCAGGATACGTCACAGGGATCTGCATGTGGAAGTAAAAATATGCTGCTTTGTACTTTTAATTGAAAAAGCAAGAAATATCTATACATTTTTCATACCTGCCTAAAATAGGATAAGAAAACAATGTAAATCAGATACCTTTCTTTTCCAAAGATGTCTTTCCCCCTAGTAGTTAGAAGGAACCAAACTAATTGTACAGCTACAACACATTAAGCAAATGGTAGGATTAAAGGCTGCCTTCATCACTACAGGTTATTACCCAACAATTAAAATCACAAGAAATTTTGCAAAGTATTAAGCAAGGAAAGGTAATACTTGAAAAAAAAAAAAAAAAAAAACAGTAAACTATGAGAAACAAATGATTATTGGTGTATATGGTAGGGACCAACCATAACTGATTGAGGTTCAAAGTTACTATTAAAAACTTTCTTCATAACATAAATCAATCAAATCTAATGCTATTTGATTACAAAAACTTACATCAAATTCAATTTCAAACTCATATTTCAATAACTCATGGATGTACCAGCACTTTCCAAACCATTTCGTCCCCTCCTTGTTGCTCTCAAGACGAAACCAATCATTGTCTGCGTCCTTATTATTTTGAACATACTGAAAAAAGTAATATTTCAAGTCACAATGAAATCCTCTTACCAAGAATAGCAAAACTGCTATCCTGTCACCTAGGAAGCATGGTACATAAACTGATGCATTTAACTCTACTGAAGGAACATCAAAGAGATTTAAGATCACGTTGATAAAGATGAATCTGCATGTTGATCATTTAGAATAACAATGAAATTACAAAAGATTCTATTAATAAACTTCATATTATATACAGACACTCTCCAACTTACGAACGAGTTAGGTTCCATAAGTCCGATCATTAGTAGAATTGTTTGTAAGTTGTGTTTACACAGAAAAAAGTACTGTACAGTACATACATGTGCAGTACTGAACAGAACTTGGGCTAAACCCTTAACTACTACATAAAACATAAAGTATACAGTATTAATGAATTTTAATGCAGTAATAATGATGTAAGAATGCAGTACAGTACAGTATTACATACATTAATACATGGGTAGATAATGGATAAGTTTACATTTGTATCTGTGAATGTTCATTACTCAATTGTTCGTAAGTAGGAGAGCTTCTGTATAAACAATAAGAAAATATAAATACACACACTCCCCAACTTACGAACGAGTTTGGTTCCAGATGTCCGTTCGTAAGCAGAATTGTTCGTAAGTTGTATTCAGGTAAAAATAAGTACTGTACAGTACCTACATATGCAGTACTGTACAGTACTTATACTACAGACACTTAACTAATACAGTTAACAAAGTATAGAGTATGAATGAATTTTAATAGAGTAATAAACATGTACAAATACTGTACAGTACAGTAATATATACATTAATACATGGGTAGATAATGGGTAGGTTTTTGTTCGTCTCTGTGAATGTTCGTAATGTGGTTGTTAGAAAGTAGGTGAGCTTCTAAATATTGATTATAGTCCAACAGTATTACAAATCATAATGTTCTAGAAATCACAGATATTTCAGCCTATAACATAGCAAAATATAATGCTGACGGTATAATATGGTAGGAGTACATTAAAGACTACTTTCTTCAGACAAAGAAAAGTACAAAAATTAATTATAAAAGCATGTTGCGCATGAATATACAACTCTTAGGGAATAGTTGAGAATCACCTTGATAAGAGCCTGATACTCTTCCTTCAAACGTGTTACCCATGCATCTTTATCCCTGGGACCTGCCTTAGTTTTAAGCAAAGGGATATTGCTCAGTGTCTTTCGAGTGGCATCATCAACCATGATGGTAGTGTGCAACCTGTGGTAAAAAAAAAAAAAAGGAAAATTTTATACAAGTCAAAGAAAATATAGAAATAATAATGCAAGAATTTCTTAAATGGCAACATACATAAAATAATAGCTAACATTTCTACACTATGTGGAAAAGAATGTATTGCATAAAAAATTTTCCCACCACACCTGTCAGTTCGTGCAAGTAAAAATCAGCCAGCTGTCGCTCGATCACCCTCACACCTGCTCTTACTTCCCACCTCCCACCAACAAAGCATCAGACCCCAACGGCAGCAGAAAACCCAACACTGGCATTGGGACTATGTTTAATTTGCTGTAATATTTTCTTCCCTCTTCAAAGATTTTTATCATTGATATTACGTTATTTTCTCTTTGTCAGTGTTTAGTATTTTGTTATCTGATGTGTATGTTATTCTTAACGATATTTGAATTTCCTTTAGTCTAAAGATTGTATTTGCATATGTATTAAATTGGGGGAAGATGAAGGGTTGCTATTTCCTGTATGATAAGTTTTCCCTAATGTATGTCTTCATGCCTTCCACACTTTCCAGTAGTCAATCACAATTCACCTGACACATAATACATCTGTGTTCCGTTATTGCTAGTATCACTCATCCACATCTACCACCTTGTAATTATAAAGAACCCTAGGGCACAATTTAAAGCACAAGATATGCACTCTGAAAGATACTAAACCTTTCTTGACATTTTTAACAAACTTGGTAGCAATAGCATGTTAGATTGATTAACTTCACTATCAAAGGTTAACTTCAACAAAAACTGACAACTTTTCTCCACACACATTTTATAACCTCACAGGGTGCCTAGTAAAATAACAGATCAATGTAATGTCAGCTCGCAATAAAGTGTACCATGTCTTGTGACCAATATCAGGTAAAATGAAAAATTTTTGGTTAATAATTATTATTGGGCATTCTTATATTTTAGTAAATGTTTACTTTTACGCCTCAGTAAGAGGAATGTGTATTATTTTACATCACAAGTAGTCCCCTTGAATGGGAATGGATATAATATGGTTGAACAGGGTGATCAAGATTGTATGCCCTTCCTATCATCCCGCGGTGGGTTCAAACTCGTATCACTTACTTCCTGGCTTATGCAACTCTAAAGGGTGATAATACAAAACATTGTAATAACTTTACATACCCCATCTTACCTAATATAATAAATTTCATGAGATTTTTGCCTAACGGGGATGTGAAAGTACTCATTTATCTTTCAAATTTGTATACAACTCGGTAAATTTTTAGAAGAGGGGATTATTGAGAGTGTATCCTAACCTAACCTAGAGGAACACAGGTATTATTGCATTATAGGACCACCTCTGTTTTCCAGTTGAAATAAAGGTTTTCTGCTAGTTTTTTATGTGTTTTAAGCGAATCTGACCTTCATTTGCTCCGGAAATTAGTCCTTCACTCTGAAAAATTAACCGTTAGTTAAAAATCACTGGGAAAAATTAACCGTTAGTTAAAAATCACTGGCTTTCTGGTAAGTGAAGAGTTGCTGTAGCCGCCCGTTACTCAGTTTCAAATCGCGCACTGAGTTAATGAAATAATGGGGTTAGGTTAATTTAGGTTAGGTTAGGTTAGTTCAAAACATAAAAAAACTACTCAAAAAAAAATTTATTTCAACTGGAGAAAAGAGGTTGTCCTATAATGCAATTTTACCGGAACACGTTTTCCATAGCTGGGGGCTTCGCCCCGGACCCCCTTAGGGATATTTATTCCCTATACATAAAAAACCATATTCCTTTAATCCCCATAACAAAAATAATACCAACTCACCTATATATTCTAACTTATGCTGATATTCATTCCTGACTTTGTTGTGACGTTAGGTCACATTAGGTTAGGGTAGGGTCGGATAAGGGAGGTTTAATTGGTTGTATAGGCTATTCTACATGTCGGATATAACGATACTTTTGGCGCCTGCAATAGCACAATGGTTTATGAGCTCAACTTGGGTAGTGATAAACTCGCGATCAAGACCACAATCTGGCCCTAATTCCCCAGCTAGAACCTGTCTTTGTCTACCTCCAAAAAAGTAATCATTTACCAGTTTATTAATTTTAAAAAAATCTGGAATATTAACTTTCACATCTCAAAATTCATTAAATTCCCATTACGATTTTCCATTGATATATAAATTTGTTTTCAACGGTGTTAATATAATATTAGGTTAGGTTTGGTTGTTAAAACACCCTAGTAAGGAAATAAGGTTATAGATATTTCGTCAATTATCACGTTGCTGAGAAAGTGGAAGTTAACATTTACTAAAATATGTTTATGTCAAACAATGTTTGAAAATAAAAGAAAGAGGAAAATCAAAACCACATAAATTTGACTAACTAACTTACAAGGAACAGCTGTTTACGTGAAAGTGCTCGTGTTAAGGGGAAGATGACATGCTCGCTAGCACTCACAGGTAACAGAAAGGAGTAGCTCCGTTTTATGTCTCAATAATTACCAATTCGAATTGAAACAGCCTTAGTTGCTTTGTGACTGGAAGGCTTTACCACTGACATATCATGGAAAATACATATTTTCCCTAAAATCAGAGATTTAGTGTACTATATTTTTAATAATATGCTTTCGATTTATACATAATATATCCGTCGATGACAGCTATTATGAGCCAATTTAGAATTAAAGTAATATAGAGAACGCAGCTAATTTTCACACCTGTTCGTTGAGCCCTTCAACTCTTACACAGTTCTTAATTCAGAAGTTTTTTTATTCAAGATACCTGCACTTTAATTTGTGCAAACTTTGATGTCAAATTACATAACAATTTTCGGTCGATTAACACTATGTCCAATTCGATCTGATATCCATGCAAACTTATCTCCCACTCAAGAATGTGTCTTCATTTTTGAATTATTATTATTATTATTATTATTATTGTTATTATTATTATTATTATTATTATTATTATTATTATTATTATTATTATTATTATCATTATTATTATTATTATTATTATTATTATTATTATTATTATTACTCCCTGAGAGAGAAGAGCTAAAATACTTCCTCCGAGTTCCCCTGCGTGTCGTAAGAGTCGACTAAATGGGGCGGAGCGAGGGGACTGAAAATCCTCCCCTCTGCTTTGTTTTTCCAAAGAGTCAGACTTATTTTGCCTTGATTCAGCCAATTCCCTTGTAAGGGGAAAATGGCTCATGCATATAGATAGATTATTATTATTATTATTATTATTATTATTATTATTATTATTATTATTATTATTATTATTGTTGTTGTTGTTGTTGTTGTTGTTGTTGTTCTCTCTAATTTCCGTAATTAAGTAAGATGATGTAAGAGTTCAAGTTGAAATACATGTTTTGAAGGACCAAACGGGAACAGCTGATTGAGGGTAAAAGGTTGAAGTCTGACTGAGCGTTCTAGTGTAGACTGAGACAATTCCTGGTTCCGTGAGACAGTCTCCAAACTTCAGGGAGTTGGTTTTAATCGTTAGTTATTTGAAGACTCATCAGTACAGCTTGTCGCTTCAGTGGTGTCGATATGTCATCGGTCATTCCTAGAGTGTCACAAATTAGCCCAGCTATTATTCGTATATTAGGCTGTAATCCAGGGCCCATGACTTTACAGGGCACCAATACCTATCTTATAGGTACAGGGAAAAGGTAAGAAATGGGGGTAAGATATCTCTCTCTTCCATAGCATTGGAGTAAATCAACTTCACCTCTGTATTAGTGCGATAGTTATATATGTTTCTCAGTTAAATAGAATTTATTCACGTGATAATAGAGGGAAGCACAGGAAAAGTAAAAAAGAATGAACCAACAGCAGCAGGCTGGAGCACTGTAGGCTTGATCACAAAGGAAAGTTTCAAACTTTTATTGAAATACTTTTATTGTATTTGGGGTTCTTTCCACACCTCCGTGTTGAGAATGTAATTAAGATTAATTTGATGGACTAATTGGAAGAACACTTCATTCCAAGTACTGCATTTTAAGAGAATGTTTTATTGCAAAGAACAACGTGCTACTTAGGGAGATAGTATCTGTTGTATATATAAAGAAACTTAGATATATAGCACTGATATAAACAGTGATAAAGGAAAATATTTTCTTGTGGAGTCATAATTCTATAAGTAATTGTTGACGGAATATTAATTAGACCTGTACAATATGTACAAAATGTGTCCATGCAGTAATAGTCTCAAAACATCTGTGTTGTAAACTACATACAAAAAGAAACCAAATCTATGAATCATAATAATATTTACTTGCCACCCGGTTCCAGAAATTTTAGAATTGTACTAAGTATTGGATAATACACTTGAAGTTCCGTACACTATAAAGCGTTTAATGCCATTCAGGGTAGATTATGATGAATACCATGAGAATGCTCAAATGATATCCACTTTTAATGCTAGTGTTCTGTAATCTTATATTTGAAGTTTTTTCTTCTAAAATAAGTTGTTTCTCTTAGTCTGTAGATTTATGAGTGACATTACATACCTGTAAAACAGATATTCGATAGTTGCTTCATGTAGCTATGTAGTAATGCATTTTAAATAGATATAGAATCAGCCATGGAACAGTCTTCCCTGAGATATTAATGTTAATACATGGCTCAAGATAAAGAAAAGACAGTAGGCATATTCTTGAATTATGATAATAATGTCATAATTGATTAGTTAAAAAATCCAGATGAACTATCTTGGCTGGTTGTGAACAGTTGTCATTTGTTACCTGTCCTGTATGTATGTGTGCATGCTTAAGTAATTTTTTGCATGTCTTTTGTAAGATAACTTTAAGAAACACCGGTTGATAAGATGTCATTCTTAATCTAAGAGAAATAATTGCAGTTGTCATTTCTGCTGTCTGGACTATCTTTTAAAGCACATCATCATCACATCATTGTTTTATACTTTCAGAAGAATGTTACTGGATGTAGGCGAACAAGGAAATTCAGAATATATATCATCACTGGTGTCTGTGCTAAAAGATTATAACACCACTATAGACAAGATAGTTATTTCACATTGGCATCCTGATCATATTGGTGGATTACAAGATGTCTTGAACTGCTTGAAAGGCAAGTTTAGTTATTTTTTCCTCTGTATATATAGGAAAATTTTTGAAATGCCGAAATCCTTCACAATCTGTCATAATTGTGGAGATACTCTAATTACTCACTTCATCAATCATCACTCAATCTGAAGTCTTTATTATACAGTATATGGTAATAATTTATTAGTTTATGCTGTTGCTTATGATACCACCAAGGATTATTACTGTTAGAGCAGTATTTATGTGAAGCAACATACTGTAGTTTGTTCAGTTGACTTGGTCACAATATGAATTTTAGAGCAGTATATTATCATTGATGTGAAAGCTTCTATAGATTTTGAAGAATATTCCTGCCGTTTTTTGTGACTGATGATGGAGTCATATAAAGACTTATCTATTATACTGTCTCTTCCTTTATACTGCCCTTAAGACTGCTTTAGGACAAGCAGAATGCAGAAATTTTTGGTAGGCATCCTCCACCCTGGCAGGTAATGTGGATATCTGTACTGGAGGCAATACTGGCATTTTTCCCAGTATAATTCTAAAACTTCATCATCAAAGTCTGCTTAATAAAAATTCATTTGTACCTAGTTTAAACTCCTTGAATTCCATCTACTTAATAAAATGACTTGGTAATTTTATTCCACCTCCTGGTGGTAGCTGGAATAAAACTTTGAAAACTGATCGCTATTAAGTCTAAAGAAAGAAAATACTGTATGCAAGTATTGGCATTGGCAGCAATCCTGGTAATGGGTATAGGCTGGAATAAGCCAAGTAGAGCCTGATGCCAGGAGGTGAGTAACTTGTGAATAATATTGATGAATATTAATTAATGTAATTTTTTTAAGCTTTCAGACTAGGAAAGTTAAAAGAATTAAACCAAGTCATCGTAATACTGTAGATTTGTCTCCAAAATTACTGAGACTTCCTCAAGATTCCAATTTTTTGTGCAATTGAGGAAGATAAACAACGAATATGCTTTTCAATATTCAACTTACCATCTATCATGAACATATTACATAATGTTAAGGGAATATTTTTAATAAAGGGATTGCCATTTGATGGATCAAGAACTTTAGACCTGCTTATCTTATTTTGTGTTGTATTAGCATTTAACATCGTGCAACAAAGACTCGTTTTAGCAATCTTTCTGTTCATAGACTCAGCAGTAGCTAAGTTTCTTGTTCAGGGATGGAACAATAGCAAATAAGGTAGGATTACCACCACCCTATAAGTTCATGTATTTGGAGTGCATAATAGACAGAAAAATACCCTCAAGAATATGGCTGCAGAATGAAGACATTAAAGCACACCATTTGCTACAACTAATAATGATAGAATACACCAAGGAAGTTGGAAACAGAGCAGCAGCAAGGCTTTAACCCACCATCAGTCTCCTCCTTCCTCTCTTCTCCACATCTTTGCCAACTATTCAACCATTCATTTTTCCTCAGCCTTCTCTTCAAATCTTCATCAGCTACTCGTATCATTCTTCATCTCTCAATAAAAATTTATATTAATGCATTAGTTCGTAGTTATTTATGCTCATAAACAGGTAGATGACATACTTTCGTATATTCATGGATGAGTAGATCACATGCACCATGTAGATATTATATTAAAGTAGCACCAAGTTTTCTTTCACCGATTTACAGAGGGTATCTGAGTGGGACACCCAAATTTCACTTAAATTTAACACCTCCGAAATATTTTACGGCTATTTCTTTATCTTCTTCACATCCTGCTAACTCTATTGTCTTTGAAACTAACGCACATTTCCCTCTTAGTTCTGTTAACATATTTGGAAGACAGATAGCCTCTAACTTATCTTGGAGGAGTCACATAATTCAGATTTCTAAATCTGCATCGAAAAAATTGGGGATGCTGTTGCGTTTGCATCATTTTTTTTCCCTCTTATTTTCTTACTTAAAATTTATAAAGATCTTATATGCCCTTTCTTAGAATACTGCTCGCACAAGTGGGATGCTTCTTGTTTTACTTATCTATCTATCACTATTCTATCAGTGCTGTTTCCATTGCTGCTTTGATGATTTAGTGAGTTACATCCCTCCCCCGCTGCCGAGGCTATTTAACACTCATCAAGCAACGTCGTCTCACTTGGTGCAGTGACTGCTTCTTCCCTTCCACCTCCAGACTGGAACTCTCTTCATCCTTCTTTCTTACCTAATTTTTATGACCTATCTTCCTTGAAACAGCAGATCTATCATCATCTCTAAGTATTCATTACTTTTACTTTTCTTTCAACCTGTCCTTTTCCAATTGTTTATCATTCTCTTATATCTTCCATATCCATAAGCTTCTACTTTTCCTTTGTGTCAGTGTATTCTTGGTTCCTGGGCCTGATGAAGGCAATTTGCATGTCCCAGTGTCATACTCATTAAAAAAAACCTACTGAAAAAATATGCATATTTTGCGATAAGAAGATGAAATCAAGCCAGCTTTACTGTTCAACTGTACTGCTACCCTCATGTTTACCTTTACTGCTAGCTTTTTTTTTATATTGATTAATATTTTCAGCTCTAGCTAAAGTGCTTTTATATTGTTTAATAATATACTGCTTGCTTGCTTTAAACTTTTCATGCTTATATGCACTAAAAACTTTTTTTCCTTAATATGCCCCTATGAAATGAGGGTGCGTTTAATTTGGCCATGTGTATTGTATTACATCAACCACAGTTATCATTATCAGTAAGCAATTTCCAACAGAGACAGTGTTTCAATTACTTTTTCATTTCGAAAATTGTAGCTTTATGAGAATCTTGACTTTTTTATGATAAGAATGAGTTGTTTGAGGAGAGGCCTCTCGTTTGCATTGTAATGTGCATCTGGCATGTGTCTCAGATTCGGTATATCCATTTTTCATGTATGGGACAACATCCTTCAGACATTTGTCCTCAAACAATTGCTCCTAGACAGTTGCCACATTAAACACGTGATCCTTAAGATATTCCCATTAAAAGGTTATTTATGTAAACGGGCAGTTCTCCTAACAATCTATCCTAAATTTGATAGATAGTACCCCTACTCCAACTCCAATCAAGCACTTAAGCTAAACCACTTGTAGATATGTCTATACATATGCTAGGGAAAGAGGAAAAAATAGATATATCTCATTTGCAAAGTTTATGGGATCCTTGAATTTTGTAAGTCTAGGATGAATATATTTTTTTATATTTTGTGTGTAAAATCCCTAACTACTAATGACATTAATTGTCATAATTCATAAAATATACTTTATTTTCAGATAAAACAACTGTTTATAAATTTCCTCGTGTAAATCCTGTAGATGAACCCTTGCCTGACAGTGTGAATCTGCTACCATTAACTCATAAACAGGATGTTAATGTTGAAGGAGCCACAGTCAGGTATGATGTTACTCTTTTTACTTTAAATTTAAGCTTCTTATTAGAAAGATGTATTTTTCTCCAATCTATTCTAGATTATATAAAACACTGATAACTTATATGTTATCAGTGCAAGGCTATGCCCTACCATATCATGTTAGAGAGAGTGGCCGAGTAAAAGCCCACACAGTTACCAGAAGCCAACCATTCCTCAGTCACTCCTCTTAGCTCCTTGGAAAAAAAGGGCTCCATATTTGGGGAGGGAGTTGTGGCAGGCATTTATCCCCTGGGAGCTAAGAGGAATGATTGAGGTATATTTGGCTTCTTGTAAATGTGTGTGCTTTGATTCGACCACGACCCTTACCAGAGAGCTCACGGCCATTGCATATGCACGTTCTAGATATGCATCATCAATTTTTTTTATAGCTGCTGATTCTCCTGCACTTTATTGGATTTTTTCCACATATCACAGATTTTGCTATCACCCCAAGTTTAATATGTTCTGTTCATACTATAAATAACATCACTAACCTCTTGTCTCAGTATTCCACAACCATCGCCTAAGCCTTCATGGTATACATCTGCTGGTGTAGATATTGTGGGTGTTGTTGCTGTTGTTATATCCAACTACATTATGTATCACTTTACGTCAATTATTTCCATTCCTTAAATGCCTTCATGAATAATAAAGCCCTTCCAAGACTAAGCCTTACCGACCACTGTAGTCCTTCTCTTTCTTGGCCTCCTTGTAGCTTTAGCTTCTTGCAACTTTCCATATATTTTTGTGAGTATATCCCCATTGTAGAGCCTTTGAGAGCAAGAGTCGGGAGTATATACTATCTCTATATGTTTTGAAGTGATGAAAAGTTTCTTTTAGTTCATGAGATATTTTAAAATCAAGTGACATTTTAGGATTTTTTTTATATTATCCACTAATCTATTTGCTACTATCTTGCTGTAGTCAAAGAAAATAATGATATTCATTCGTTTTTTATAAAGAGTTAATACGTATTGGATATGTGTGACATTGGATAAATATTCCTCGATCAAAGAGAATGGTGGAAATCTGATTTAGAAATATACAGTCATTATATGGAAAGAGAAATGTGGAAGTATCTTTTTACCATTAATATCAAGGGCTGCTAGTATATAAAAAGGATATTAATGTCCTTTACATATTCTTGTAGAATACCCAGTTAATTTTTTTTCTTTTTTTTTTTAAAGCATGAAACTTATGTCATAGTTTTCATTATATTGGTTTTTTTTTTCAAAAGGTTTTTACTTAACATATCTTTAAAAAAGTTTTGCTTTTTGTTTGTTTTTTGTCCACCACAATGAATAAAATATTTTGTAGAGTTCACCACACTCCTGGCCATACAACAGATCATGTAGTATTGGAACTTCTTGAGGCAAACGCAGTTTTCAGTGGAGACTGTATTTTAGGAGAAGGCACAGCTGTATTTGAGGACCTTTACACGTATATGGGCTCACTGAAGGTATGTTTTACATAGAAAATAATCTATAAAGTGTAATTTTATACTTTATTGAGATGAGTAACCCCCAAAACCTCATGTAAAATTAAATAACCCCATATAGATAAGTTAGGCTAGGGTAGCTATATATATATATATATATATATATATATATATATATATATATATATATATATATATATATATATATATATATATATATATATATATATATATATATATATATAGAGAGAGAGAGAGAGAGAGAGAGCGCTTCCTGGGGTCACTCTTCTTTACAAGATCCATTATTTTCAGTGTGTTCATTGAGTAGTATATTTTGTTTTGACGTGTTCGTGATTTCTGTTGAAATAAATACATACAGATGCTCCCTTACGAACGAGTTACATTCCGAACGACCATTTGTATACAGGTATTGATACTTTAAACTACATATATATATATATATATATATATATATATATATATATATATATATATATATATATATATATATATATATATATATATATATATATATATATATATATATATATATATATATATATATATATATATATTATATTCTATATAATATATATATATTATATTTTATATAATATATATATATATATATATATATATATATATATATATATATATATATATATATATATATATATATATATATATATATATATATATATATATATATATATATATATATATATATATATATATATATATATATATATATATATATATATATATATATATACAGTGACCTTGCCAGTGTTATGAGAGACAGCTTTGTCTCTCCCTTTCCTTTTCTCTCTGCTTGGGTTAAGTAAGTTCACTTATTATGCATCGATATCTCACAGCCATGCACAACGAGACAATACTTGCAAGCACAATTTTTGTTTTAATTAAAACATCACATTTTCTATGTAAATATTTATAAATAGGTTATTAATTAGTACAAATCATTTAGTGCTACATAAGTATTAATTAATAGAGAACAAAATCTATTAAAATAAATTATGAAATAGTGAAAATTATTAGAGCATTATAAATCATGTTTAAATACATTAAAGAATAACAAATTTTTTAAGATAAACTTTGTACTAAGGAAAGTTTTTATGAGAGAAAGAGCTGTAACTGCATTGTACAACCGGCCAGTATGTACATGTACAAATGTAGAGCATGTTTTATACAAATTAATTTTTCTTAGTATTATAAGATGCATTTCGCTGATTATGGCGTTCCATATCTCTCATATCAAGACATTCAAGTATCAATGTCTAGAGTGTAAGATCTTTAATGTATTTTAATTTTTTATTATAACATTAATTTCACAGAGAAAATGTTTATAGGTAGGTTATAAAATAGTGAATAAATGGGTACTGTAAAGTTTTATAGTATAGAGAATTGCAAACATTTATTAATGTAAATTACGAAAAAAATATAAAAATTATTAGAATATACTGTACTTTTAATGTTTAAAAAATTGAATGGGATAACAAAAACTATGAATGTAAACTGTGCACCAGTGAGTCTCAATGAAAGAGAGCGAGAGAGAGAGAGAAATAAATTAAAAATGGAGAGGTTATCACTTTGGAGGTAGAAAGAGTGATGAATTGAACCAATGGTATAGGATATTTGTCGCTCAGCATAAAATTTAAGAGGATAAAGAAATGAAAAATTAAGACTATACTCTGAATATATGTGAAAGAATACGCTCCTCTGGTGCTTATTTTGATCACACAATCAGCTCTCGCAGCCAAGCATGTAAGACTTCCCACTAATTAGGCTCCTTTCCACTCTTGTGACCTCATCTCATCAGATGACTCCCCTTGTATTCTAATCTTCTTTGGGTAAAAATGTGGGAGTGCTCTGAGAACTCCCAAGCACCCTTGGTATTACTCAGTGTTTGGGATGGTGGGGATGAAAAAAATTATACTAAAGGGTACTTTTTAATGTCTTTGCCCTCTGCAAAGTCTCTGCTGAAAGAGTACTCCCAGTTTTCCTTTTGACTAGCCCAGTCTTGGTGTCCTATCTTACCCAGAAGGTCTTTCGTGCACTACCCTACTGAGGGTTTGACCCTCATCCAGAATTTTGGAAAGAGGATTTACATCAAAGGGGATAATTCACCTCAGTGCATTATGCGTAGCATTATTAGAAGAAAATCTTTCATCTGTGTTCACTTAAAACTTTGCTAATATCTCTTCATGCCAGTTGCATTCCTTTTCTTTTGTTGAGTGAAAAAAAAAATATATATTTTAATAGATGAACATTCTTTTTTCCAACAATTGAGTTATACAAATCTGCTCTTGTACAGCCTTCTAGCTTGAATTTTTCAATATCAGAAGAGCACTGAAGTACTGTACTTGAAACTTGACAGCCGTCCAGGCAGATTGCCTGGTTCTTCGTTCATAATTTCCTTAAAAATATTTATTTTTTATTTTTCCTCTACATAATGCATATATTTCTGTTAGCTCTTCCATCCATTGCAAGAGTAACCTGGTGCATGCATTATGGTGAGGCACTTTTTATTTCTTATTTACCGTATGGACTATATCTCTGATTTGCATTTTCGTCTCTTGATATGACAGACCTGATTGGAGATGTCAGCATTTTTGTTTTACTAATTCTGTAATTGATCCTAGTAATATCACTCATTCATCTCGTCATGTCCAGGCACTGAAAGTATACATTAATGTGACATATCGGTATACAGTAGGAAGTCCTCATATAAAGTTATATCCTGTAATAAGAAGCCTTATTGTGCAAAATGTATGTACATTTTTATAAGGATTTTTTTAATGTAAATATGTTCCATTTATAGGTTGATACACCTGCATATTTGTTTTTTATTAATTTTATATAATTTCATAATCCTAAGTTCTACTTGGGTGCTTCTTGCTCTTATTTACCCACTTGTTCTGTTCTATTGGACAATTATATATATCTTGATTTGGATACACTTATGATTATATTTGGAATTTAGATAAGAATTTATTATTAAATTCAGGTTTCATATTTCATTCATCCTTATATGATAATAGTACTGTGTGCTCATATCTATCAAGGCGAAGGATATATAAAGAAAAACAAACAACTTGTTGGAATAAATATGGTGTTGCTTCCACCCTGACAGACAAAAATCCTACTCTCCATCCCTTTTATTTCATTTATGCATATGGTCTTCCACATCTTGTTTGCTTTGTGTGGTTATGTATTTGTGATATTTAGGATTAAACTACTCAAATTCTACTCAGGCAGTGCTTACTCTCTTTCGCCTTGTTGATTTGTTCAATTTGTCTATTATTATTCTATCTACCTTGGCTGTTTCCCCCTTTAATTGGGGGGTAGCCTACATCAACAAAAGAAAACAATAATGGGATTACGTTGCTCTATGGACAATGACGAGGGAGCTAGCGACCGTTCAGATGGCACTACTGGAGTGCCACAACCCATCTTCACGGCACTTCCACAACCTGTGTTGCTTCACAACTGCCAACTCCCCTACTGCCCCTACCACAGGGCTAGCTCTGTAAGATGCGCCCTGTGGTAACAGCAGATGCCCATCAGAGCTGCGTCACAATTTCTCACCACTCATTCCTATTCCTAGCACGCTCACTTGTTTCCCTCATATCCATCCTCCTATCATTCAGGGCTCTCCTTACTCCATCCATCCACCCAAACCTAGGCCTCCCTCTAGCATTTCTCCCATCAACTCTCGCATTCATCACCTTTTTCAGCAGTCTTTCATCATCCATCCTTTCCACATGGCCAAACCATCTCAGAACATTCATATCTGCTCTGGCTGCAATTTCTCTCCTCACACCCTTTCTTGGTCTCACCACTTCATTCCTAACCCTATCCAACTGAGATACACCAATCATACTTCTCAAGCTCTCATCTGAAACATATTTAGTTTCCGTCTCTTACTTACTTTCATACCCCATAACTCTGATCCTTACATCACAGTTGGCACAACCACTTTCTCATACAAAACTTTCTTATCATTAATTTCCAACCCTCTATTCTTCATCACTCCTTTCAACGCACCCAACACTTTACATCCTTCATTCACTCTGTGACACACATCTGCTTCCACTCCACCATTTGTAGCTATAACCGAGCCTAGATACTTAAACTGATCAACTTCCTCAAGTGTCTCTCCATTCAACATAACATTCAATCCAGCACCATACTCATTTCTTCTGCACCTCATAACCTTACTCTTTCCCACATTCACTCGCAACTTCCTTCTCTCACACACCATTCCATATTCTGACGCTAACTGACATAGCTTCTCCTCTGAATCTGCCACCACCATAGTCATCTGCAAACAACAACTGATTCAGCTCCCACTCTTTATCATCCCCATCTACCATTCTCAAACCTCGACCACGCACCCGCTCATTCACCTCTCTTACGACTCTATCAGTATACAAATTGAACAGCCATGCTGATATCACACATCCCTGTCTCAGTCCCACACTCACTGGAAACCACTCACTCACTTCATTCCTTACCCTAACACAAGCTCTACTGCCCTCGTACAAACTCTTCACTGCATGCAACAGTTTACCATTAATTCCTTATAACCTCAAAACGTTCCACATTGCCTCTCTATCAACTCTATCATACGCTTTCTCCAGATCCAAAAATGCAAAATACACGTCCTTACCCTTTGCTAAATATTTCTCACATAACTGCCTAACTATAAAAATCTGATCTATACAACTCTACCTCTCCTAAAACCACTCTGCACTTCTGCGATTACATTTTCTGTCTTATCCCTAATCCTATTAAACACTATCCTACCATACACTTTTCCTACCACACATATATCGACACCTAGTGTAAGATATTTATTAAGTTTTCAGTTTTTTCTTTCATTTGCCTCATGTAATGATGATATTATACTCATGCTTGTTAGAGTGGAGGAAATGAAGCACTGAAAGTTACATATGAGTCCTTTTGGTGTTGTCTCCTCTAATATTCTGCTATTTGCTCTCTTCTCCACCTTTGTTTCTGTTGTCTTCTTCTTAGAAGATTAAATTCTATTCTGCTCTTGGAACACTTTTCTCATAAGAACTTGGTTATGACTTTCCCTCTGGAACACTGTACTGCTGGCTGCTTGGCTTAAAAATGCATCACAGTTTATTCCATATCTTGAGCTGCATGTATTTGTCCTCCAAAATTTTTATGATTATATGCCGCTATTGCTGGAGAATCCTTCAAGAGAGATGTCAGTACTCTGACACATGAGACGGTGAAATACCTGACATGAGCTATTTAGGCCCTTTTTTAGTTTTACCATAGTATTATACACATACACATTTATTAATAGAATTGCCTATACAGTATTACTAGCACAGGTATTTGATTTTTTTTAGATCGCTTACCTTTTTAAAAGGATAAAACTTTCTATCACAAGTTTGAAGATAAGAGAAGGTGCATATCAACATTGTTGTTAAGTTAATATATCTGCTGCTCTATATTTTTTTTTCATTGGTAAGTAATATTTCAATATTTCAAATTTTTTTTCTTTGCACTCATCAGGCAATTTTAGACATAGAGCCTAAAGTAATATACCCTGGCCATGGACCCGTAATTGAAGATCCAATGGAGCGCATCAAGCACTACATTAGCCACAGAAATCAAAGGGAGGAACAGATTGTGAAGGCTCTTACAGAAAGTTCTGATAAATATCAGACTGCCATGGAATTAGTAAAAATAATATATAAGGTAAGTAAATACAGTACTCGTTTATGAAATATGAGGATTTTTAATTCATTGTTAATATTCTCACCTTCATTTTTGGGGGGCTTTCTAATTATATAGACTGTTGAGTATTTATGGTTTGTACTTGAGCAGTTGCCCTGAGAGAGTGATTTACTTTTTTTTTTTTTCCGAGTAGATGAAAACAACATCAGATATGGCACTTGCAATTAGATAGAAAAACTGGTGGGTAATTGTCCGCTCTTGCATTTGGAATTAGGGGCAATCGTCCTAGAGGCAATTATCCAAAAGGAGTAATTATCTGTGACCCCTTAGAGAGATTTTTCATTCTAAAGCTTTGCCTTAGACCTCATGGTCTAGCATGTACTGTGAAGACTTCATTATAGTAAATCTGCACACAGTTTAATAATAATAATAATAAACTTTATTTCCATTTTACAATGGGTATTCGTCAGCCAGGACAAGCCCCAACCCCCCACTGTGATGTCCACCCACAGCAGTTCCTGCCAGTAAACAGCTTAAACTCTCGGTCTTGGACGGGGACCGATCTTTCGACCTCGTGAATGCGAAGCCAGCGCGTTACCACTGTACTAGCCAGCAGGCTAGAGGGCAAAATACTCACAGCATATTCCACTGTTATATATCTGCTACATGCATATCCCTAGCATTTTAAATTTTGCCTCCATGTTGATTTCAGGTTTTTTTTTTTTTTTTTTTTTTTTTTTTTTTTTTTTTTTTTTTTTTTTTTTTTTTTAATAAATAAATAAATAAATCTGCAAGACTTAATGTAACTTTACAAATTGTATAATCATCTAACAAACTCATTATTTAGGATTTGTATACTCTTGTATTTAACAACATTACTGCAGAAATTAATTTATAGATTATAAATAGTGTTATGATGGTTATACACCATGTAGTAGGTTGGCCCATGTTACCAGCTCCCCATTGTGATACTACAGCTGAAGGGTCTTTTGGACTTAAATAGGACTGTCCAGGACAGTTCGATGTTAAGTCTTTCTTCAGTTATGGTGCTTTTTCTATAACATCAACACCGAATATTTTTGGATATTCGTTACACATCTCTTATTATTCCTTTGCATCTGACAAGTCACAAGACACCCCATCTCTGTTCTCTTTACTTTATACTTTCTTCGTGCCCAGGCAAGATGTGGACAAATTTATTTTTTTGGGTGGCTCATCTTGGTGTCACAGTCATAAAAAAAAAAATATATATATATCTTATTTTTAGTGACAGTGCTCTTTCAGTGGGGTAAGGCTACTCTCTGCATATAATATAATAAGATATTGGATGTACAGATCTGCACTTTGCAGAATAAGGATAAAAGACTAGTAGGAAGGAAAATATAGTACAATATCTGAATGAGTGCTGCATTTGCTAGATGCTGCTTGGAATTCTGACATGAGAGTGATGAATTAGTATCACCCTCTCCTGCAAGTAAAATATTTGATACTCTCTCTCTCTCTCTCTCTCTCTCTCTCTCTCTCTCTCTCTCTCTCTCTCTCTCTCTCTCCAATTTGAAGTTTTCCACTTTTATGGGAAAGGGATTGATTTTGTAAGTACTGTTTTTTTTTTGTATTTTTTTTAGAGTAATTACAATTATCCTTGATGCTTTCATAGTACTTTAGTTGAAATAAGTGCTGAATATACTTGGTAAGCATTTGATCGTCCCGTTGTTAATTAGCAAAAATATTCAGTGCTCGGATTTAGACTTAGTCACATATTTTGGGGGCTAAGTATCTTATATTTTTACTTTTATTGTACAGTATTACAGAAGCTCCCCTACCTATGAACTACCGAGCTACAAACATTCTTAGATACCCATGTATATATTACTGTACTGTATTATTACATTAGTATTACTGTATTAAAATGTATGCTTTATGTTTTATGAAGTAATTTAGCATCTCTAGTTTAACTACTGTACAGTACTGCATATGTACTGAAAAGTACATTTTTTTATCTAAATACTACTTACGAATGGACTTCTGGAACCTAACTCGTTTGTAGGTTGGGGAGTGTCTGTATCCAGTTTTAAGACATGTATGTACGTCTATTCTTGTAGGATTTTTTGAAGAACATTAAGTTGTTAATTCTGTAATGTGGAATTCTCGTATTAATGTGGCATGCAAAGTTTGCAAGAAGCTTCAACCGTATGTACATTGATCACAAAATTTGTGAGCCAGAACTTTGCAATTTTTTCTGAGTATGGAATGCAAACTTTCGTTTTTTCTGGAATTATCGTAGTTTGTATTTGTTGCAGATATCACTGGCAGCTTAGCAAGGTGAAAGAAAAGGTTTTTAGTGCTGCCAAATAAATGATTTCAAATGTCCTTGCTGTTGTTGTTTGCCGTTTTCTGTCAGTATTAATCCCCATACCGTGGGAATGCCATGATCAAAGTGTCCCCTATGCCAGTTAAGTATATCACCCTGGGGTGAACTTGAACATGGATTTGTCACTTCCTGAGTTGAGCACTCTGACCATTGCACTACCACGGTTTCAAATGTGAATGCAGAAAATATAACAGTTGTATAAAATTTCTGTTGATTCATTTATTAATGTAGTTTTATACTCCAAGTTTTTTATACCCTTCCATGTTAACTATGTTGATAGTTTACTCATCTTGCAGGAAACGCCAGAAAACCTTCATTATGCTGCTGAGATAAATGTATCTCATCATCTTCAGAAACTATTTAAGGGTGGCATACTTCACAGAAGAGGAGATGCCTGGTGCCTCAAGAGTAGGAAGGATCAGTTATAAAATATGCATTTGAAATTGTTTCTGTTTTAGTATGCTTCTCGCATAAGTCAAAAACCACTTATATTAAAGACCCTCACATGCAATTGGCTATGTACCTGTACTTAGCATATACAGGTACTTTTACCCAACTCCCCATGTACAGTCATGCCTAGAATTCGGTAGTGTACTTTTACTTGACCCTATGCAGTTTGAATTATATGTAGATACAGTAAAGTAGCTGTTATAATGTAAAGTATACAACAAACAGATATGCATATCCTCAGTTTGAACATTACGTGACACGTATCACGTATTTCCAGGAGTGTGTTACAAGTTAATTGTAGATGCTGCATAGTTTAAACAAATGTAAAAACATAATGAATATAACTACAATAATAATAGTCAAAGAGCTGTAAACCATACCAATCCACCAATTTGGTAATCCTCAATCTGGACATCATGTGATTCAAGTGGCCGATATCATAACTTCAGGCATGGAGGTGTTCATCCCCTCCTATATCAAAACTTTCTCCCCTTAATCCTTGGTTTGACTGTGCTTGCTCCATGGCTGTTCAGGCCAGGGATCGGGCATACCAGTCATACCAAGCCAATCCTCCTGATTGAACTTGCTCTGCTTGTATTAGGGCTAGGAGTTGCTTCACTCCATAGATTCATAGGTCTAAAGCTTCCTCCTCTCCACTAATGAATATTTCTGGTCCTTAGACAAAAACATCCTGAAAAATTGCAGTAACTTAAGTTTTCCCCCTCCAGTTTTCATTCTGATGGTTCTGTAGCTTGCTCTTCCACTGACAAAGCCACT
This sequence comes from Halocaridina rubra, assembly GCA_037179515.1. Lineage (NCBI taxonomy): Eukaryota > Metazoa > Arthropoda > Malacostraca > Decapoda > Atyidae > Halocaridina > Halocaridina rubra. Next base: position 81,259 of record JAXCGZ010011362.1, read on the forward strand.
CTCTTTGGCTCTCATTTTTCTGCCACCTCTTCCATAAGCAATGCCAGTGCACCTGACCCTCGTACATTACCCCTCTCTAACCCTATGCCCTCCCCTATTATATCGTCACGCAGTCCAAAAGGTTTTTTGCTCTCTAAAAACGAACACATCCATTCCCAATGGTATCCCTGCAAGCTTCCGTAAGGAATTTGCAGATGAAGTGGCTCCCAAGCTTTGCCGTCTCTTTCACCTCATTCTCTCAACCAGTATCTGTCTATTATCTTACAAGCATGCTCAAGTTCAGCCTGTTCCTAAGAAAGGTGACTAATCTAGTCCCTCCAACTATCGACCAAGTGCTCTAACTTCTGTTATCACTAACGTATTTGAAACTTTACTCATTTCTCAATTTTTGAAGCATCTTGAATCAAATTCGCTTATTTCCAATCACCAGTATGGCTTCCGCAAGGCAAGAACCACTGGTGACATCTTGTCCTACCTCTCATGAATGGTCATATCTGAAGAATTATGGGGAATCCTTTGTCGTTGCCTTTGCTAATTCTAAGGCTTTTGACAGTGTGGCACAAGGCTCTGTTGGCCAAACTTCCTTCTTATGGCTTTACCTCTTCTCTCTGTTCTCTAATTTTCAGTTTCTTTCTGACTGTTTTATATCTATGGTTGTTGATGGCACAACATGGAGCTCATTCCCAATTACTTTTGGTGTTCTACAGGGCTCTATTCTTTCACCTACTTTGTTCCTTCTCTTCATCTACAACCTTCTCCAGTCCCCATCTTTCATTCTTCTTCATGCCTTTGCCAGTGATTCTACATTTCATTTTCCCTTTGCCTTCTCCTCACAGCCTTCATATCCTACTCGTAAACAGTCTCATATCACTCTTTCTTCAACTCTCAACTCCGATTTATAAAGAGTATCTGAGAGGGGCACCCAAAATTTAGTTAAATTTTAATTTAATGCCTCCAAGACAGTTTTTGGCTTTTCATCTTCTCCTCCTGATAGCCCTCTTGTCTTCGAAACAAATGAAATATGCCCTCTTAAGTCTGTTGACATATTAGGTATTCATATAGCCTCCAGCTTGTCTTGGAGGAGTCACATAATTCTAATTTCTAACACTTCATCTAAAAAATTGAGTGTTCTGTTTCATTTTCGTCATTACTTTTCCTCTTTTCAGTTACTTAAAATCTATAAAGGTCTTTTCCATCTCTGCTTAGAATACTGCTCTTACATCCAGGGTGCTTCTTATACTTGTCTTCTTGATAGGTTTGAATATAAGGCAATAAGACTCATCATTGACCTTTTTCTTACTTCTAATCTGGAGTCTCTTTCTCTTTGCCGTAAGGTATCTTCCCTTTCTATTTTCTATCGTTACTACTTCCATCACTACGCTGATGAGTTGGCAAATCGCATCCCTCCCCCACTGCCAAGGCCATGTAACACTCGCCAAGCAGCTTCACCTCACAGGTACTAGGTGCAGCTTTGTAGCTCACGGATTGGTTGGTGTAGTGACTCCTTCTTCCCTTCCACTTACAGAATGGAACTTTCTTCCTTCTTCTTGTAACCTATCTTCCTTCAGAAAGCTGATCTAATGTCATCTCAGAACCTAATTCTGTCATATCTGTAGCTCTTCATTACTTCGAGTATTCTTTCAACCTGTCGTCCTCTTCCCATTTTTATAATTCTTTTGTCCTTAAGCTTCTGGTTTTTCTTCATCTTATTGTTTTATTTGGTACCCGAATAAGGGCAATTTTTTGGCCTGTTCCAGTTTCACACACTTAAAAAAAATCCACAATGCATTTGTTAGAAGTTAATAACAATACTACACATTAAATAATAAATGCAGTACAGTGCCAAATACTGTATAATAATAAAAATGCAATTATGAACATTTCATTCTCTCACTCACTCTTTATTCTCTTAGTTATTCCATCTTATACACTCATTCACTCTTTCTCTCACAAAAATTGAAGTTAACACATACCTGAAGCCAGAGTTCTTCTCTATTGTTGGAAACTTTATAGCACAAGATGAAGAAGTTGAAAACAATGACAGTGATAATGAACGTCGTCTTCAGAGTTTAAGGGATGAAATATAGAGATTAGTGTCACTGTAGGTAAGTAATGAGATGTCAGGCTAACTTGAAACTTTTGACGTTATCTTCCTCTGAAGAATGTTGATGGCTGAGTATTTTTATGAGGAGTAGGGCATCACAAGTTTCTCGGTAAAAACAGTCACAGAAAGCTGTTGCTTCAGCCTCTTGGCGTCATCACATAACTGTTGCGATGGTTCTACTTCAGTTGGGATCCCACAAGTGATGTGTAAACACTTACCAAGTTTTTTACTTGATAGATTCATAACTGGTCTGGCCCTTCACTGAAACATCATGTGTTTATATTTCTTATAACAAATTATACTGTCTTCCACTTTGCACCAAGTCATTCTACTCATTGCATGCCTTGCATTTTCTGCTTAAATGCATTTCAATTTATATAATTTAATATTTATATACATTTTCTTTCTGCACGTAACAACCAGTGCCGATATCATAACAACACCATTTCTATTATACATGTGTGGAAAAGTAAATCCTATTTAATATCGTGACTCTTTCAAATGCTTAGCTGAAAACATATTTTTCATTAATTTTAGCTCTATGAGTGTTCACAGCCAGCAATTCAAAAGGCATACTGCAGTATAGCAACTTGGGTATAGTGCCTCTTTGTATCAACAAACCATTAAAAGAGGTGTCATTAAGTTTTTATTATAGTCGTTTAAGTAGCTTGGAAATTGTTGTTATCACATTTATCTCTGTTGGGAATTGTTACTTTTTGCCGTTATATTTTTGTTGCCTGGAAATTGAAAAACAGTATATGAAGTTTTAGATGTACAGTACTCTATAATCTGTTTGATACAATATGGAATAAATATATAAATTTAACTAGTGTAAGTCTATGAAGGAAAAAGTTTTAATAGGGTAATCAATTTACTTATTACTGATTATCATGGCAATTATGTGATGCAAAATATAATTTTTTTTGAGCGAGCAACAAGGATTCTCTGGGATGGGATAGAGCTACTTTGAGTACTAATTCTTTTCCACTTTGATGGCAAACACTATAAAATTTTAATATTTATTTTTTTATATATTTACACCATTTACTCTAAAGATGCAGGTTTAAAGTAACACAACAAATTTCATTAAGGTTTCAACATAAGCTTTTAATCATGTTCAGTCACAGAAGTAACATAGATCACATTTTCATGAAGACATGTAGCTGCTGCAGAATTCATTTTTTATTTTTATTAGTAAAATAAGGCAATATGCAGCACATTCAAGCCAAAAGTAGCGAAATATTATGGCAAAATTTTACGATAGCCTTGGGAGCACCGTTTTATTCTTTGGACTTTGTCACAATTTGTATAAGATACCTTCCAAAATTGTCAAAATATATTTTCTAACTGGAGAAAAAGTTTGAATGAAATTCATGATGACCCAAGTCTTACACCATAGATTATGAAGAGAATCTAAAAAAACTATATCGGTGCACCTGAAATCAATCCTGTCATAAGCAAAACAGGCTTCAGAAATCATTAAACTAAATGGAGATATAAATTTTTTTTTTTTAAATCTATCAAATACATACAAATTAACTGAAATGTGCAAGTTATTTTTATTGACTATTGAACAGGATCCTTTAAAAAAAATCACTGAAATTGTAAAAAAAATTATTATTAAAACTTCCATGGGCCTAGTAAATATTGTTGCTCTGCCTACTTCTTGCAGCTTGATATTATTGTTTCTTATATTATTTTCATGAGTCTAGAGGAATGTGAGACAGATCACTGTTCCATTGATTATTTTCCTTATAAAGAGAGAATACTAATCTGACTCCATAGTTGTGTCTGCATTAATGTGGAAACAATTCGTGACTTGGCAAGATTTTTTTTCTAAGATAACCCAGAGGACCATACTTGATACAGGAAGCTGCCCCAAGTGAATGACATTTACTAACCGCAGTCGTCAATTTCAAGAGGAAAAATGCCCTTTACACACCATTTCATTTCACATCATGATTAAGCAACTCTTGTAGTGATCTTTTATGTGAAATCTACACAAACTTTATCATACCATCTCATCTATCAATATTACTTTTTTAAGAGCTAAACTGAAGACAAATACAAAAAAAAAAAAAAAGGGTTGCAGTCGTGTTGCATTTTTTGAAATTTACCAATATGTCAGAATACACCATACATATTTCCTTAACAAAGGTTCTGCACAGGAGAAGATTTAAAATGTATATACATAAGCTCCCCTACTTGCGAATAACAGAGTTATGACCAAAAATCTACCCTTTATCTATGTATTTATGTATGTATAACTGAACTGTATTATCATATTAGTTTTAAAATTCATTACTACTGTACACATTGTTTTATGTAGTAAAACAAGCATCAGAAAGGACTGTAATTATTACACAAGGTTTCAGGACCCATTGTTTGAGATGTTCCAGTTGCAGAAAGTGATAAGAAATATTCTTCACCCAGAATTAACCATCTCGCACACCATAAGTTTCAATAAGTTTTCTTTTCAGTGTTCATTTGAGAAATCGTATCTCTGGCCGGAAATTTTTTAGTGGGCCGAGATATCTAGTTTTTCAGCTATTTTCCTCCTCCAAACCTACATTTATCATTATACATAGTATATCAGTGACTTCGTTATATGTTGTAGTTTTTCATGAATCAATAGATATATTAATTCATAGGCATGTTTATGGACATGAAATAAAGTGTTCAAAAAGAGACGCCCTCAAAGCCACGTCAAAAAGCTAAACCAAAAAATTATGCCATTGGCGTGAATATAACTTTAAAAATGTTTCGTTCAAATGGACACAAGTGGCGTCACGGTGCACTTAAGCCCTAAAATTTATACACGCCATTGGTGTGAATGTAACTATTTAAAAATAATAGTTTTGTTCAAGTAGACGCCGATGGTGTCACGGTGCACTTAGGCCCTAAAAATTTATACAAGCCATTGGCGTCACCGTGCATGAAAAGGTTAATAGCTCTTTTTCAGGAATGATGAAAATAGGTGAAGACCAGGAAGTTCCCCTTCCAAAGGTCCAAACATCTTTTTCAAGAAAAGTGTCTTCTGGAGAATCTGTTCTGTACTTGCGATGCCTTGGTGCTTTTCCAAGGTTTGATCAAATTTAATGGTATCCAAGATATCTCTGGATACATCAAATGTTGGTGAAGCATCAGTGTAACATACTAAGTACAAAACAATCTTTGATGAGGGCACATTTCTGGAAAAGTCATAAAGTACTTCACTGCTGAAGAAATTTCTGGAGGAGAGAGCTATTTACTCTGGGAGAAGATTCTATCACTCTCTTCAACAGGAATATCTGAAACAAAGGGTCCTGGAACCTTGTGTAATAATTGCAGTCCTCTCCGGTGCTTCACCAACATGTATACAGTACTGCACATACAAAATAGCAACTTACGAACATATTAAAATTTATTAATACTGTATACTTCATGTTTCATGTAGTAGTAGAGTGTCTATAGCCTAAATACTGTATAGTACTGCACATGTATGTACTGTACAGTATTTTTTTTACCTTTATACAACATACAAACAATTCTACTTATAGACAGACTTCTGAAACCTAACTCGTTCATAAGTTGGGGAGGGTATATATATATATATATATATATATATATATATAATATATATATATATATATATATATAATATATATATATATATATATATATATATATAATATATATATATATATATATATATATATATTCAACTAAGTTATTTGGCTTCAAATGTACTGTATACAGCATAGCAACTTCTGTATAAAACTGTAAATACTGTGTAAGAAGAGTCAGCAAATCAGGTATCCACCATTTCCTTGTTGCATTTTGCGTGCTTTAGAGAAAAACCAAAAACCTATGTTTTCAAATACTTGCCATAGGAGTTTATACCCAACACATTAATACATTTTTAGAAAATATATCCATGTGTTAGTATGGTAAATAAATTAGGTTATTGAATAAATCCATATGCTAATGACCTCTCTGTGTAATATCGATAGCATATTCAACTAATTTCGTCTGATCCTGGTACACTCTTCTAAACAAAGCAAAGCTGGTTACACAATGAATTTACACCCAGTTACATTAACCTAATCCTAATTTACATCTTACATGACTTAAAACCTCAAGTGTTCATTCAGCAATCCTTTATATATTGGGATTCTACAGGCTACCTTATTTAATGATTTCTTGGTGGGATTGCTGGTGTTAAGGAAATGTGCTCAATATAATTTTAGCACCATACTTGCTTTCCATTCTATGATATACTGCACTAGAATTAGAAACCTACCATAGTATGAGTAATAATTCATAATTCTTTTTCACTTTCAGCTAAAATGGACCAGTAAACGATCTCGTGTACGAAGTGATACACACTTCATAGTGGCCACTCTGTCCTCCTATATGAAAAAAGGAGTCATAATAATTACTGCTTTTAATCAGAAATAATCTTATGAAATGGATATAATAACATACACACCGCTCAGAAGAAAAAAAAAACAAATTCATAATGAACACAAAAACATTATCATTCTATTTAATAAGTAACCTCTCTTTTTAACATAAGCAAGAAATATTTAACCGTAAATGTAATACTCTCAACTTGCTATTAATCCCACAAAAATATCCAAATGAGGTAACCTGGAACAGAATACAGTATCTTAAATTACTAGTAGAGGCTTGTGTAATAGCTGGTGACTCACAAAATGCATTCTTATGTTTAGTTTAAATTTGTATATTCTTTCTTTAAAACTACACACTCTTAATCCATTTATACTTTGAATGAAGTATCCAAGCACACTGAATAGAGATTAAAAATTTGATGCTGCTCATTTAAGCATATAGCTAAGAAAATTTTAGAAAAAAAAAATTAAACAAAACTAGGCTGCCATTAAAGTCATGACTTATGATAACGACTTTATAAATTAAGAAAATTTGGCATCAGATAAGAGCAGCACGTCTGTATCTCTCCATAAGCTTATCTGGGCAACTCAAGTATAATTTAAAGGATTATCTAAAACTGCAGCAACGTGCATGAAAAGAAAAATAAAAAGGTACGAAATTACGGAGAACCATATTATATTGAGGTGTTATATAAAAACATTAAAATGGAATATTTCGTATAATGAATGTGCTTCTCAGTTATATGCGAAGACATAAAAGGATTACATATATGCAGAAATGATTGATGTATCTGAATAATCAAGTTTTTAGGGAGAGAGAGACCTCTTCCTATAGTCTGATACTACAAAAATGTATGACCAAATAAATTTTCGTAAGGCACTGGTACACTAGTTAACAAGCAAAGCGTGCCTCTTCATAATTTTCTTATAAAATGTGAGAAAAAATAAAGTTTATTGATGATGCATCACAACTTATTCCTGAATCAGACTGAAGCGAGCAAAACAAAGTGTACTGATGAGGAACTTAAATTTACCTGTTGATGAGGGAGTTCAAAAGCTCAAAATGTTCTGAAATATTTTCAGCGCACTCAACATAATAAACTTTATTTCCATTTCATTACAATGGGTATTCGTCAGCCAGGGCAAGCCCCAACCCCCCACTGTGATGTCCAACCACAGCAGTTCCTGCCAGTAAACAGCTTAAACTCTCGGTCTTGGACGGGGACCGATCTTTCGACCTCGTGAATATTCTCATTTAAGTTGGACACTTCAAGCTAAAGCTTGATGGTCCTAAACAAATTTGAACAATACTATATCAAGCTTACAGTATGATATTTAAAAAATAAATATTGCATCATTAGCAAACAAATATTTTCTAGAAGCTAGAAGACAATAAGTTTTTGAAACTAGAAAAGTGACTGCAGAATAATAACAATCATTCTGTCTACATTATTATACTATCAAGATATAAAGCAACCTAAAACACGCTCTTACACAGCTGCACTCAACTGCATAACATAATGCAACAGTAACTGATACCAGCAGTATATTACAGTGTTGATGCGGATTCCACTTATGCAGAATTCACTGCACCATGAGACCTTACAGAAAGGTTTTTAATAAGCTAATACATGTATACTCAGCCAGTTAAGAAACCCTAGGCATCTTGAATATTTATCATTCTTACCGCATTATGTCGGACAATAAGCAGAGGTCGACAAGAGAAATGCAACTCTCAGGTCTAAACGCATTTTCGGAAAAATAAAACTATTGTATACATATGATTACCTACAATCATACCAATAGAAAAATCAGATTTCCAGAATGCTGGGCCATTGCAAAGCCGTGCTGCATTTAAATTTGATAAGTACACTGTATTCCATCAGTGAAACCAACAGACTGCCAGTTCTATTTGTCAATGAGTTCGTGTGCAGTACTTGCCTTCTAAAGCATGTGTCACAGAAACGCTTTTCCAAGAAATATAGAAAGAATCACTGCAAGTAAATGTACACATATTTACTAATTCTCAATGATCAGCATACCTGGGGCAAAATGTTTCTACTTCTGAAAGATTGGTAAGTTACCTAGCTAACACATGCTAAATATCAGTAATGTAGTAAAAATGAATGGAAAAAAGATACAGATTTCCTTGTTGCATGTTACAGAAACCTAAATGCTATTTATTTGAATAAAAAGAGCTTATTTCCTAAAGAAGTGCTTGCTAAATATTTAAATGTTACTGTACATGATTAAGTAGCAAAACTGTATCAAACCTTCCATTTCATTCACACACCATTCTTACATGCACACACAACTGGTCTACCTAGAGGGTAGTCTCACAGAAATATACAGAGGACTTTGTCCTTGTTAAGCTAATGTACAGAAAGTTCTCATGGCATTCTCTGACTAATTATATATATATATATATATATATATATATATATATATATATATATATATATATATATATATATATATATATATATATATATATATATATATATAAGTAGTATTTAGAAAATTGTGATGAGATGTGCCAATATCAAACTTCTTTATGATATAAACAGAACTCTATAAAAGACCAGTACCTGAGGGGAACTGATGTGTCATTAACAAACACCTTAACACTACTGCCAGAGAAATTAATATCATATACATATACTGCAAGAAAAAACAAAATTAACACATCCATTTCTAAAATATAGTAAATATGCCCATATTTCTTTACAAGTGATACAGTAAAAATGTTCTTTGAATTACATTTTCAAATATTCTATAATTTAAACTTTTGATAAAGCTTTCTTATCAAACTTACGATTTTCACACCTCTTAACTCAAATTTTCTCAACTTGCAACACTACAAAAACATGAAACTGACAAGGTTCAACTCCCCCTTTTATACAGAATGCTTAGCATGAATAGCACTAGGACTATCATACGCATCTTACTGGTATTAACATCAATGCATCCATACTGGGTCAATGCTGCCAGTACGGACACTTCGGCACATCTCTAGCAGTCACTAGATATACATCAAGACATAAAGGCAATATCTGCTCAAATAAGTGACTGCATAAACACATCAGTGGCACCTCAAGAAATGGCAAAATTTCAAAAAAAGATCCTAGCAAGGCAACCTGATAGATTTGTACATTACAATATCAATAGTAATAATTTCTGAGTGATTATTAAAATGGGCTGAATGAGATGATGATGATCAATACAAATTGAATTTTACAATGGTATAAATGGCAGGGGCTTCTATTCCTAAAAAGAGTCAAGGACCCTTGGCATAATTTAATATAACACAGCTCTGCAAAAACAAATGCAAGATTTAGGGTTTTTCAGAGTTTCAAACCATAATTTGTCATTGAGAAACAAAATATTTGCAATACCCCTCCATAAACTTCCTGAGTCCAGCGAGCTCAAGATTGAAAAACTCTATTCTCATAAATGTTCACTATTGTAAAATAAACACATACTCATATAAGACTTACAAAAGTGTACTTTTACTCTGTTACTAGCATTCATAACGAGTTTTTGAAATGAACTGAGAACACATTTTCTTTCTGGAGGGAAGATTTATTATTCTGTCCTAATGAAAATATGAACCTGACGCAACACGCTGATTGCTCCACTTTTAATAAAGAATTTGATATCTCAACTGCATTCAAGATTTAAAAAACGGAAAGGAAATCACCTCTTTACAGATCATGGCAGTTGTAGTACCTTTGAGGTTAACCAGCCTTACATACTAAATGCTGGTAATTATTCCAGCTGTCTTAATAATAATAGAGTCTTTTTCTCTCTCACCATAAAATTGCAGTAGAAATCAAAGCAGGATTTGCTCTGCATGATTCTGCTTTTCCTCTTACATTATGCACTGTCAGAGGAGCTTTCGCCATACTCCATTTTTTCCCATACTTGTTGATAACTATGTATCACAGCCAGCTGCATCTTTTATTTTTATTATTAATAGAACAAACAATAATGAACAGGTATTCCTGACACCTCTCTTAACTCTTACTATGGCAGTTTACAATATATTCTTTTACCGATATCTTAAAAAACGACAAAAACCGAATTTTGAGAATCAATCTCAGATCACACTGAGGTTCTAAATACAATCTTGCATGAATCAGAGATCACTCTTTTTGAGTATGTATGAGAGGTCTCATTACAAGATCTTAAAAACTCATTATATATATATATATATATATATATATATATATATATATATATATATATATATATATATATATATATATGAGGGGAGTTATTCTAACTCATTAGTTTTTGAAGTTTAACACACCTTCTTTAAGGCTATGAGAACAAATCTCAGGAGGAGCTGGGTGCTCCATTTCCAAAGGTCTCCTGTCTAAGAGCTTCGGGATTCAGTGGTCATATCTCCATTACGAGTATCAGTTGATGCATCTGAAATAGAACCTGCTTCAGAGGAGGACATGATCTGGGATGTGTCTCCATTGGTTGTTGCAGAGCTATTACCAGAGGATATTTTACGTTGTTTGGGCTGAAATTCTGTTATTATTACTGTAACATTGTTTACTGTTACTGCATTGTGCTGGGCAGTGCTTCTATCAACATTCTTCAAACGAGGCCTAAAATAGGAAGGAAAAATAAAATTTCGACAAATTTTTTAAAAGTACAAAACAGTGAATCATTGACAAAGTACATTACACTCAGTTATGCTAATGGTGAAACGATTTTTCAAGATATTCATATGATTATGAAGTTCTAGTGTTAAAGGATCCAAAAATTAAGTCCATGTATAAAAGGTACTGTCGAGTGCTTACATGAGAGAATACATAGCTCTAAGGAGCAGATCATTTACCAATATATTTATCATTTATTATTCAAGTAACCCTGGTTTTATAAAAAGACCAATCCATATACAAAGTGTATGAAGGAGTGAGTCAGTTACATCTTAGAATTTATACACTTACAAACAAGGACCTTATTTTATATTTAACATAAGAGTAAAATTCCAATTTTTTTACTTCATATTCAAAAAGATCACTCACCTGCCCTTTTGCAAAGGTCGACCTTCTCCTTTTCTCTCACGGTCCTTCCTTTCTGTTTTTTTAATCTTTGGTGGTACCACCTGTGCCACCTGAGCTGCTACCAATTCAGCATTAAGTCGAGGTTTTCTGTGAATATAAACATATAGAGGACTATGATATACTGTCTTCAAAACTGGTGAAAGCTATTTGATATAAACATAAAAACATTAATACTCCATATGAACAGTACTTGTTTAATGGTAAAAGTAAATACGTATATATAAAAGGAGCAACATAGCTAACAAAATGGTGAATGTGTTGTTAAAGTCTCCGACTGATTTTTTATTACTGATAAGTTAAAATGGCTATGAATTGCATTCGTAATACAGAAAAGAGCAATTAATTAAAACTATTAGCAAGATAAATATTGATTACAGGTGTGCAAATAATAACATATACAGTACTGTATATCAATAACAATGACATTCCATTAAACTGAAGACGTATTCAAATGTTGACAGCAGAAATGGCCAAGGTACCTAGATAATATACAAGAGCCGTATGGCAGTGACGGGGAGGGCTTGAGGTAGCAAACTATACAAAATACTTGACGAGATGTATCACCAAATTCTGACTGAAAGAGAATATTAGTAAATATTCACCAAACCAGAGAATAAAATAATACATACTAAACCAACAGAGCAAAAATACCAGTGGAGAAACAGCTTAATAAGGGTGCAAAACTGGCTGCTACTTTTGGATATTTAAATAAAGCTTTCCATAAATTTCTTGAATTACAAAAATATATATACACAATAAATTTTCAGAATTAAACGTTAACTCTTCAGCATTATGACAGCCTGCTTTATATGACACATTTCATAAGTTGGTACCTAATAAACATGGTAGCCTGGTGTTACAATAATTAAAGGGAAAAAGGTTAAATTGAAATGCCTACACAAGAGGCATATTACTCTCAAGAAGAACTAAGGTGTTAGAAAAGTAATTTAGAATACCAAATACAACACAAAATACCAAAATACCTAAGAAGACACAATACAAAAAATAACTACTGGAAAAACGGTAAAGACTATGAGGGGTAAAATAATACTACCAAAGTAATTATTTGAAGTAAAATTATTATTGCAGAGATGAGAAGAAAAAATGCGTGACTTCATGTAAAGGTGGTGTCAAAACGGGTGAGTTTTGCATATGAACTCGACTGACAAGTGCAATATATGGGGGTATGAACAGCTGGAGTACAAAAACTAGGAGTATGAATAGTTGGACGTGATAAATAGTAGAAACACACTAGTGATTATAACAACCCATGCAAAATAGAGTCTGACAAGGAATGAACCCTGGATCTAGAAGGCCTGAGAGAACTTGCGATGACAAGGGTACAGACAATGAACAGTTATGCTAATACATACAATGAACAGTGATGCTAGTAAGAGAAAATAATAAAATAAAAAAAATAGGAGATCTGCATATTCAGAAAGAAGATAAAATGGTGACAAGATTAACAGCAAAAATGTATCAACAGATGGAAGATGGAAACAAGACAGTCACCTGTGATGTGGAAGGCTTGGCCAGAAGGGGACACAAATGAGAGAATCAATGGAATGAAACTTAATGACTTATACAAGCAAAAGTAGCATAGTTAAGACTGAAAAACAACAGAGGATTTAGTTAAAGCCTTCTCACCCAGATAAAATAAGGCATCATAGTTAGGTAGAGTTTAACTGTAAATTTCCCAAATCTCTTTGGTATCCACACAAAAAATTTAATAATTTTTGTGATACAACTCACCTAGTTGATGTACCTTTGCGAACATCACACATAAGACATTTGAATGCTTCTGGGGAATTTCTGTATGTACAAACGCTGCAGTCCCACATGTTTTCCTCCTTATTAGCCCGTTTAACTCTTCTGCATATTAAAAAAAAAATCAAAATTTTGGTGATCATTACTAAGTACAGAAAAACCTACACCAGTACAAAAACTCTACCTTCCAGTATTCTCTAAAAACTGTAAAAGAAATCCGTGTGAACATGAGATTATGTGCAGTATTGGTAAATGTGATGGTAAATGTGATCCTCTGGCTGGTAAAACACGTCCCACATACCCAGTGACCTACTATAAAAACAATGTACTGGCACGAAATGATGGTTATTTTCTCAAAGAAGATCTCAGATGTAACAACACATGCGCAACCTTGATGTGTCAGTATCATTAAGAACACCACGATTAGCATCAAAGTAAGTACTGCCTACTCTTGCTATGTGGAGTTATTGGCAGATATCAGTTAACCTGAGCCTGTCAGTAGTGTCCTACATACAAAAGGTATGTTCAAATTACATGCAGTCATGAATACCAATATTTTACTATTTGTTCTGCAATGATATATTGCATTTTTATTGTAACCAAAAAAGTTAGTTAGGTTAGCTTAGCTTAAGTTTTATTAGATTTGATGTACATAGTATTCAGTATGCACTACATCGTGTACTAACACCAGTACACCAACTAGTAGTAAAATTGGCCATTCCTACTCTCCAAGTCATTTAAAAAATACCACAATAAAGAACACTTAGGAAAAAAAGGCTTCAAATAATTTTACAGAATATTACATGACTGCATTTAAAAGCAAGATCCACTCTCCATTATGGCACATAAAAGGAAATGCAACATAATGAGCATATATATATATATATATATATATATATATATATATATATATATATATATATATATATATATATATATATATATATATATATATATATATGGGGTCCCCATTTAACGTTAGAGTTCCGTTCCTGACAGCTGACTTAATACGGATTTTGACTTTATTCAAAACACACCTATAATATGAACCTAGCTCCCCCATTAATGCTAAAAAATAAATACTCTAAAACATAAAGAAAATAATCTAAGTTCTTAATCAAAGATATTAAAATAGTAACACTACACTATGCAGTATTGCTTACATTTACTACTGTGGTTGGCTTGTATCTGGATAACTTCATGCCTCACATCCAACTTAGGGTCCAACAGCTTAAAATCAGCAAATGAACACAAGATCAAGTGGGTGACGTTTCTTCTTCCCCCGCTTTCTTATTATCATGGTATGAAACAATCTATTTGCTCTCTCCTCAATCAACAAAAGGCTCACTGGGATGTGCGGTCGATACTGATCATCCAGCCCAAAGCACTTACAACATCTTGATGTTTATGATATGCTACCACAGCAAATGAGCACGATAAAGCAATATGGTGGGCCAGAGCGTGAGAAGCACAGCCTTTCCAAAGGCACTTCTCTTAAAAATGCATTCTTACTATTCTTATAGTGTTCACTTTTTTATTTATCTCTTTCTCCGAAGTATATATTTGTTAATTTTGTAAATAAATTAAATATAATTCCTTCAAATACATATATAAATAAATAAAAAAAATTAACTTGATATACGTGTAGTCACCATGGCAAAGCGGTGCATCAGGTCGAGGGTTCGCGCCCCACCACAGTCTGAGGTTAGCAAGGGCATACACACAGGGTGACGATTACATCTGCCAAAACAAGCCCTTAGCAAGAAGACAATCGTCCTAGCCCTTGGTAGAAAAAGGAGTCCGTGACATAAAACCAAATCAATTAACTTTATATATACGTGTACAATAATGCCTTGACATTACTCTTCTGCCAGCCTCAACAAACTTTAGCATATATATCGCATATATGGCTATGTATTTGGTAAGTTTGTAAATAAATTAAGGAATTCCTTCAAATAACTATATACAAACACAAATAAATAAATAAAACCATTAACTTGATACAGAATATGGATATACAACAATGTCTTGGGACTATTCTTCTGCCAACCTCATCACAATTTTTCGAATACGAAGGATCGTATTTACGGATATGAATTTGGTAACTTTGTAATGAAATTAAGTCTAATACCTTCAAATAACCCAAATACATAAAACAAATATGGAAATAAAAACCATTAACTTGATAAAGTATATATGTATGAAGTACAACAATACCGTGTGACTATTCTTCTGCCAACCTCAACACACTTTTTTGAATAAAGATCGTATTTACAGCTACGTCTTTGGTAATTTTATAAGTAAATTAAGTCTAATTCCTTTAAATAACCAAATAACTATATAAAAAGATTAACAAGATACAGCATATACGTATACAACAATGCCTTATGACAATTCTTCTGCCAGGCTTACAAACTGTTCATTGCGCTTGGCTTGAATTTACCGCACCAGACAGGCAGGTCGAAAACTTAATATATTGATAAATTACTAATTATTTATTGACCTCCCACATAACGGCGGCATAACTTTATACAAAACAACTTTATATGGGGACCTCTGTACATGTGTATGTGTATTTATTGGTCTCTGATGTAACCTCGAAACTACTTAACTAGGAACGACTTAAAATAGGGACCCCCTGTGTGTATATATATATATATATATATATATATATATATATATATATATATATATATATATATATATATATATATATATATATATATACTACCCAACTTACGAATGAGATAGGTTCCAGAAAGCAATTCGTAAATTGTTTAGGTAAAAAAAAAAAAGTACTGCACAGTACATATATAAACAAGACTGTACAGCATTCAAGCTATACATAGCTACTACATAAACAAAGTATACAGTATTGATGAATTTTAATACAGTTATAACTATGTAGTAATACAGTACAGTCCAGTGATACATACTTTGATACATGGGTAGGTTTTTCCAGTAATAAAAACTTTTAGATATATATGTAGAATAGGAAATATAATATGTTTACATTCATAACCCCAAAGAGGGAAATACATACAAAGCAATGAGAAATAATTTATGCAAGTATTAAAAAAACAATAATTATCAATGCGTTTACGAACTGTGAGTCATAGCCTCACCTATTATAAATTACTTGTTGTCACTTAGCTTCAAGTGAGAATGTAACCACTAATTACCAAATAATATAAATAGTATTCTAGATCAAAGCATTCAGCTATATATCCTTAATATCATTCCAAAAGAAATCCTTGAAAAGGCACTTTATGTCTTGGAAATTTCCCTACAAGCTACATATTCATGACTTCCTAATTTACTAGAAATTATCAACGGCAATATCAATGTTTAAGATATTGCTAGGCGGAAAAAGAAAAAAAAAAGTGCCAACCACGGTCAATCCCCTTTGTCAGAGACGTCAATATCGTAAAATATTATTCAACACTTTTACAGAGCTAAAATACATTACTGATGAACAAAATGAACTCAGAATGAAACACTGAACACAATTATCAAAATGACTAACATTAGCTTACCTACTAGGACTCTTTTTCAGGTCCATATCTTGCTGTAAAAACAGCAGATATCTGACCCTGCCCTTCCTACCGCCACGACAATAAATCTCCAACGTTCCAACACTGGCTTTAACTCCCGCACGCACACTAAACACACGCCACAACTATTTATATGGGCGATCTCTCTATTAATATAAAAATATCTTTCGAAGTAAAACTTCCCAAACAAATATCCACAAGCTCTATAATTATTAAACATAATATTATAATGTGAAACTTCTGTAATGTAGATCTTACAAGTAGTTAAATGCCCTAAGAAGATTATAGAATATTTTTTCTAAAGGTAGCAAATATTGTAAGCTTACAACCTTATAACACGCTTCTCAAATTTTAAGAGAAATTTTAATGCGTATGTCTACAGGCAGGGCTCATAAAAACTGCATATTGAAATTTATTTTTATTCTTGGTTATAATACTGAGACAAGTATCAAAGTTTTATCTAAAAAAATACTGCTATTTATTCTCACATTGTCTACAAGTGGAGTCTCGATCATTGCAATGTACGATAGTAAATTGTCGTTGAATTATTCGAACACTTCATCAGTTACACTTGGTCACGTGATCACAATAATTCAGGATGTAAACAATTGTTTAGTATATTTAATGACAGATATGTATCTGCCGGCTTCGAATAGCGAGCTACTGCGTCAGTCAAATATATATATATATATATATATATATATATATATATATATATATATATATATATATATATATATATATATATATATATATATATATATATATATATATATATATATAATATATATATATATATATATACACAATTAGGTAATCACACACACACACACACACACACATATATATATATATATATATATATATATATATATATATATATATATATATATATATATATATATATATATATATATATATATACCTTATTGTATTTACCTAATTGTGTTTACGGGAAAGGCCCAAAGCTCGTATCTTCCCGTCTCCTGATCGGTTCCATTTTATACTTAGTGATACTTATCATACCTGTCCTTAAAACTATGGATTGAGATAGCATTAACTATCTCCTCGCCTAGCCAATTCCAATTATCAACTACTCTTACACGAAAAAAGTATTTCTTACATCCAGCAAAGGGAAAGAGCCCCAAACTCGTAACTTCCCAATCCTGATCGTTTTCGACAGCCAAAATCTGCCCTCATCTATACAAACCTAGGGACGAGAAAATACCAAAACGAAGGAAAAGAAAAAGGTTAAGGACAAAACAGAGATGAGGCAATGTTACACAAAGGAAAACAACAGATATTAAAAAATAGTCAAAGTACTGAGGACCTAGAGATATGGAGGATTAGGCCCTCCGATGACAATCATACTTGTCCTTAAAAAATGGATTGTTAGCATTAACTACCTCCTCGCTTATCGAATTCCAATTATCAACAACTCTTACACTAAAATGTACTTCCTTACATCCTTCAAGGAAGATTTCTTACAAAGTTTCAAACTATGACCTCTAGTTCTAGTGCCAGCCATATCAAAATATCGATCCCTATCCACCCTGTCATAACCATAAAGGAAATTAAAAACCATCACCATATCCCCCTCAATATTCTAGCTTCGAGTGATGATAAATCTATTTCCCTCAGCCTCTTATCATAACTGAGATTGTGTATTTCTGGCACCAGTGTCGTGACATGTCTTGGAAGTTTTTCCAGCTTCACTACGTACTTTTTCATGTGCGGATTCCAAAATGGGGCTGCATAATCAAGCTTTGGCCTCACATAGGTTACATAATCATTTCTGAACATATTCTTGTCCATGTGTCTGATGGCTACCCTTGCATTTGCTAAGAAAGCATATGCTGCCCTTACTATGCCTTATATATATATATATATATATATATATATATATATATATATATATATATATATATATATATATATATATATATATATATATATATATATATATATATATATATATATATATATATATATATATATATATATATATATATATTCATTTTCGGAGACAAATCTACCAATATGCTTACTTCCAAGTCTGTCTCATTCTCCGTCTCTTGAAGTTGTGCTCCTTCTACTGAATATCCAAGCTTGAGCCTTTTCGCACTTGTACTCATTCTCATTACCTTACATTTTTAAGTATTCAATTTTATTAGCCACTTTTCTGACTACTCATGTAGAGTATCTAGGTCTTCCTGTAGTTCTCTACCATTGTTCTTGTCTCTTACTTTCTTCACAATCTTTGCATCATCTGCAAACATGTTCATGAATGAATTTACAGACTCTGGTAGGTCATTTACGTATACAAGGAACAATAATGGCCCTAAAACTGAAACCTGTGGAACTCAAATGCTAACCCTTCCCCATTCAGACACTGATTGTCTTACTATAACCTTCTGTTCCCTTCCTTCCAAGTTTTAATTAATTTTTTCTTTTTGCCTTTTTCTCTTTTATTAAATTTTACGTTTAAATTGAGTTAGAATTAGGTATTTGATCTTGTGATAGCATATCTTGGGTAAAAATTTACTAATCTTTTTCTTATAAAGTGATCGGTTTAGCAGTTAAGAAGAAACTGTAGCAGAAACAGGTGTTCAAAGCATCAAGTTCTTTTTTTTTTTTCCTCGATTGCTTCTTCGAGATTTCCTTCATTTGGGTTTTGTATTTGTTTTTTATTTTTTTTATTTAATGCATATAAATGGAATACTAAGGACAGTATATGCTTTCTTAGCAAATGCAAGGGTGGTCTTCAGACACATGGACAAGGAAATCTTCAGAAATATTTATGTAGCATAAGTGAGGCCAAAGCTTGAATATGCAGCTTCTTTTGGAATCCACATTCGAAAAAGCACACAAATAAGCTGGAAAAAGTTCAAAGACGTGCCACGACACTGGTGCCAAAATTATGCAATCTATACTTACCATTCCTCGAAGCTAGAAGAATAGGGGAGGATATGGTGACGGTTTTTAAATTCAATTCTGGTTTTGACAGAGTGCCTAGGGATCGATATTTTGATATGGTCGGCTCTGGAACTAGAAGTCATAGTTTCAAGATTTGTAAGAAAACTTATTAGCTGGATGTAAGGAAGTACTATTCAGCGTAAGAGTAGTTGATCATTGGAATTTGCTAAGCAAGGAGGTAGCTTATGCTAACTCAATCCATAGCTTTAGGGACAAGTATAATAAATGTCACTGAGTACAAAAATGGAACCGACCAGGAAGCGGGAAGGTGCGAGCATAAGGCTCTCTCCTGTAAGCACAATTAGGTTATCACTTAAATAGAAATGTTTAAGCCAAAGAACAAAGAGAGATATGCTAACCATGTGGCTATATATATATATATATATATATATATATATATATATATATATATATATATATATATATATATATATATATATATATATATATATATATATATATATATATATATATATATAGAGAGAGAGAGAGAGAGAGAGAGAGAGAGAGAGAGAGAGGTTTTGTAAAAACAGTGATTTTTTGAATTTTATTCGTATTCCACAAATAAGAACAGAATATAGTTTTTTTTAGCACAACATATATAGAAAAGAAAATTGAAATAATTGCTAATATATTGTTATTTAGATATTGTAGTGAAAAAAACATCAACCAAAAAAAAACATTTACAAAAAGAATTTGTAGAAAAAGAAATCAAATAATAAAAACCGCACAAACAATCTAGCAAAAGACTTATCCCACCCAACTATACTACTGGAGTGTAAAGGAAATCTTGTAAAGACGAGCAACCCTTTTGTGTACTTAAGGGTTCTATTTCAAATTGTCAAACTATTCTTGGGGTTGCTCGTTTTTAAATATAGTACCAAGATCATTAAACTTTAAAACTTTTACGTAAATTAATAAATACCTTGAAATATCAGCAGGGTTGTATTTTACGAAATATAAACATTGTCCCATTTTCTAGGGACGTGACGGGGTTTTTCTATACTCAACGAATTTGTCAACATTATTCATGTGTGTGTGTGACTGGAAGCAGTGGGGATTGTACACATTTCATTAACTCTTCATATGAAAAATTCGATATATTTGAAGAAGTTATATTGAGAGGCAAAGGATATTCCTATCCCTATAAGCGCCATGCCTCCGGTCGAGGCTCCTCCTGCGGAGGAAAAGAAGAATATTGTAGGGTTTATTTACCCTCCACCTGAAGTCAGGAGTATCCTTTTATGTTGGTATTTTTATAAAATACCACTGCAGTCGATAGACAAATTGTACACCTTGATTTTCATATTATTGAAGAAATTTCAATAACATTTCGTTGAATGGAGGAGTATGTCCTATTTCTGACAGGCTTACTACTGGCTAAAATGTTTCTCCCATATCAGAACAAAAATCTTTGTTTACTTTTGCAGGTTTGTGAATTTTAAACGGTCAAGATTCGTCTTATACACTACTTCATAACTCGTATTTGTACCTCATCTAATAGTAATTCTTCAACATATATGTATTAAGCTCAAATCGCCCACTTCCGGAAAACTGTTACATAAGAACATAAGAATAGAGGACACTGCAACATGCCTACTGGCACACACGAGGCAGCTCCATTTTTGAATTGTATTTTCAGCATGTCTAACCTATTCTATTCTACTCTACTTATTTATTCTATTTTTCTTTTTATGATTTTTCTAATAAGCACTAACCTATTCATACCCACCCTACCTCTGTCATATGTCTATCTAATCTACATTTGAAGGTGTCTAAGGTATTGGCATAGTTAATCCAGCAGGTCAGGTCGCAGGTAGCGGATTACCCCGAAATTTGGGTACCACATGCCAAGGATTATCACAAGATAAGATCAATACATTAAATTCTCTCACAGGAAAGAACAGCAGCCCGTCAGTTAATATAAATTTGGATGAGGAATATAACAATTTTGTCATGACTCTTAAGAATAGTCAGAGAGACTATATTCCCATGAAACATTGCAGATCAAGAAAAAATGACCCTAAATGGATGAACAATAGAATAAAGAATCTTATAGGTATTAAAAGAGGAATATACAGGAAACTAAAAAGAGGTGAAGAGCAGGTGAGGCAGCAATATATACAGTTAAACAGGGAAGTTAAAAAGATAGTTAGAGAGTCGAAAAGAAAATACGAAGTTCGAATAGCAGGAGAAGCTAAAGAAAATCCTAAAGGGTTTTATCAACATTATCAAACAAAATTTAAGGAAAAAGTCGGACCAATTGAAGTAGCCAATGGCCATATCACAGATGACGATAAAGTGATGTGTACATGTTTAAATGATTATTTCTTATCTGTATTTACAAATGAAAACTTGGAAAATATTCCGGAAGTAGAATCCATTTACAGAGACAGTCCCGATAATATACTTAGTTCAATAAATATTACGAGAGAGGAGGTAATAAAAGAAATAGATAAATTGAAGGCTCATAAATCTCCGGGACCTGATGGAATATATGCTAGAATATTAAAGGAATGCAAGGAAGAGCTTAGTTGTCCTCTAACTGCATTATTTAATAATTCAATAAAATTAGGATCGGTACCCATGGAGTGGAAATTGGCAGATGTGGTACCAATATTTAAAAAAGGAGAACGTGTTAAAAAGAATAATTATAGGCCGGTAAGTTTAACGTCAACAGTGGGTAAGATTCTAGAATACATAATTGCAAATAAAATAAGGGCACATCTAGAATTACACAGACTGATAAAACTTTCACAACACGGGTTTCTTAAGGGTTTTTCCTGCCTTACAAACTTACTGTCTTTTTATTCAGAAGTTTACGAGGCAGTAGATTGTGGCAAAGAATATGATACAATATATCTAGATTTTAGCAAAGCTTTTGATAGAGTTCCTCACAAAAGATTAGTTAAAAAGCTGGAAGCTCATGGTATAGGAGGAGCTGTGCTCAGATGGATCAAACAATGGTTAAAAGACAGAAAACAGAGGGTTTGCATAAATGGAGAGAAATCAGAGTGGGGCTCGGTTACAAGCGGGGTACCACAAGGCTCGGTACTGGGTCCTCTATTATTCATCGTATATCTAAATGATCTGGATTCGGATATCAGTAGTAACCTAAGTAAATTCGCAGACGACACTAAAATAGGTAGAACTATAAATGGAAAAGAAGACATTCATGCTTTACAGGAAGATCTAAATAGATTATCTGAATGGTCGGACAAATGGCAAATGGAATTTAATGTTGAAAAATGTAAAGTAGTTAAAATGGGTACTATAAAAGACAATACTAGTTATAAGCTAAATAACCATGAAATCATGAGTTCTCAGTGTGAAAGGGATTTGGGAGTTCTTGTGAGTAGTAGTCTTAAGCCAAGAGAACAATGCACAGCAGTCAGAAATAAAGCAAACAGAATTTTAGGATTTATCTCAAGAAGCGTCAGCAATAGGACGGAAAAAGTTATTTTGCAGCTCTATCTTGCATTAGTTAGGCCCCATTTAGATTATGCTGTGCAATTCTGGTCACCCTATTATAGAATGGAAATTGAATCCTTGGAGAGAGTGCAACGAAGAATGACCAAGATGATACACAATATCAGAAATCTACCATATGAGGACAGATTAAAAAAACTTAATCTACATTCTCTAGAGAGGCAAAGAGTTAGGGGGGATATGATTGAAGTGTATAAATGGTTTAAAGGGATTAACAAGGGAGATATTAATAAAGTTTTAAAAATTCATGATCAAACCAGAACTCGTAATAATGGATTTAAGCTTGATAAATTTAGGTTCAGAAGGGAAATTGGTAAAAATTGGTTTGGTAATAGAGTAGCTGATGCATGGAACAAGCTTCCTAGTATGATAGTAAATGCCAATACCTTAGACACCTTCAAATGTAGATTAGATAGACATATGACAGAGGTAGGGTGGGTATGAATAGGTTAGTGCTTATTAGAAAAATCATAAAAAGAAAAACAGAATAAATAAGTAGAGTAGAATAGAATAGGTTAGACATGCTGAAAATACAATTAAAAAATGGAGCTGCCTCGTGTGTGCCAGTAGGCATGTTGCAGTGTCCTCTATTCTTATGTTCTTATGTTCTTATGTTCATTTACTATCCTACTAGGAAGCTTGTTCCATGCATCAGCTACTCAATTACCAAACCAATTTTTACCAATTTCCCTTCTGAACCTAAATTTATCAAGCTTAAATCCAAAAGAAATGTTCGTTTGTTTGTTTGCTCTCAACATTATGATATAAAGGTGTATCGGAATCAGCATTACATATTATATGTCAGTTACTTTTTGCCCTGTTCTCTTTTATTATTATTTTTTGTATAAAATGAGTTAGATTTAAAGTCTGATCCTGTGATAACATACCTTGGTTAAAAAGTGATAAAAAAATTTTCTTCTGAAATGATCGGTTTAGCTGTTAAGGAGAAACTATAGCAGAAACAGGTGAGTGTCTCCTCGGTTACATATTCGAGTTTTCCTTCATGTGGGCTTTTGTGTTTTTTATTCTTCTCTAATTACCAAAGTAAAATTTTAAGTTAGGATGTGTGTTACCAGAAAAGAGATGAACTGTGTCACTAAATTAGTACTCATATAAAGATATAGAATTTCTGTGTAAAGCTTAAATAGAAACTTTTTTTCTCTCTATATTCTGTGAAAGGCAAAACATCAAAATGAAGCAATCTCTATATGTAACCCCTCAATCCAATGGTTGAGGGAGGGGTGGTATAGGATCTCTGGGGGATGTAGGAGGAGGAGTGGCTCTTAGAAGGCTGAAGCAAACAGTCTGGGACCTTGGGACCCTTGTAATAAACCTGGATGATAAAATTCGAAATATGGATAGAGAAATGAAAGAGAATGTTACATATAGAGAGGAAAATGATCTTTGGAGGAAGCAAATAAGGCACAAGGGCATGATAGAAAAGAACTAGAAAAATGAATAAAGAAGCTGGAAGGGGAAAAGAGTGAACTAGAAACCAGAATATCTAAACAAGAGGATAACAACAAACAGTTGAATGACAACCTGAATTAATTGAATGTTAGTTAACTGCTCTCATGTGAGAGAGACAAGATTGCATCTTGGATTGTCCAGATAAAGGAAAACATTGAACAGTTTAGAAAAGAGATTCAGGAGCTGAATATGGAACATGATGCCATGAAAACTTCCTTTGCAGATGCACTAAAGGGGAATGAGGCAGTAAAAGAGGGAGGCAGTGAGGGCGGTGGCTCTGGAAAACATGTAAACGGTTGACCTTAAAGAGACAGTAATAGAAAAAACGAAAAATGTTTTGATGGAAAGGGCTAATCCATTGATTAAACAGATACTTAATAATGAGAAGACAGTGGTAATCTCAGGCAAAAGTGAAGCTCAGGAGTCAACATGGCAGGGGAGACTTGAACAAGATAAAGCTAGGGTTTTAGACCTGATAAGGAAGCTTGGAATATTATGTGGTCCAGAGGATATTGTAAACATTCACCAACTTGGTAAATACTCTAGGGAGGGAAAGGAAAGACCAACGAAAGTAACCTTTGAGAAAGGGAGCACATGTAGAGAAATATTGATGAGAAAATAAGACCTAATTGACCTTCAAGAATTCAAAACAGTGTTCATTAGACCATACAGAACACAGGAAGAGATGGAAAGGATAAAAAAATTGTTGCAAGAGGCTAGAAGGTTAAATGAGGAAATAAGTGAAGAGTTCTTCCAGACAAAGGGGGGATAAAGAAGATCCTGAAAGATGATCAGGGGATAGAGCCTCATGAAGATTACTGTACACAAATGCTGATGGAACAGCTGGTAAGGCAGTGGAATTAAAGGATAGGATTCACAACAGTAAGGCAGATATAGTAACAGTTACAGAGACTTAAATTAAGTGAGGACATAAACAGTGACACAGTTTTTTTCTTAGGGGTTCAGAATATTAAGGGTTGAAAGATTTGATAGGATTGGTGGAGGGATAATACTGCTTATAAGTGAAAGATTTTAGGTTGAAGAAATAGACTTTGCTATAGATAGTGAGTTCAAGGAATTTCTTTTTGCTTGCATAAATACTGGGTCAGAGAGCATTATAATAACTGTTGTATATATCCTACCAAGGAACCAACATAGGGTAGAAGTTTATGAGGAATGTCATTGGCACTATTGAAGTCTTAAACTTAGTTGTTAAAATTGCACGGGAGAGAATATGTAGAATTTTGATTATGAGAGATTTTAATCATAGAGAGATAGATTGATTAAATCTTGACCCACACAGTGGGGAGGACTCGTTTAGGGCAAGATTCCTAGATTACGTACAAGGGAATTTCCTACACCAATATGTAATGAACTTTTTGCAGTTATTGACTGGAGGACCTTATTTAACAACAAATCTGTACAAGCAATGTATGACATCTTTTGTGAGGAATATGGGAAGATAGTAGATTGTTGCATACCTTCTACCAAACTAGGAGTTCATCATGCCAGAGAGAAATAATTCAATAATGAGTGTAAAAGAGCAAAGGTGTGGAGAGACAAATGCTGGAAAAGGTATAGAAGAAAAAACATAAATGCCAGGCAGACTTATGAAAGAGCAAGAAATGATTACCTAAAGTAAAAGAAGAGAGGTAGAGAGAGACTATGAAAGCAATATCACCATGAAGGCTAAATTAAATCCCAAACTTTTCCACAGCTTTATCAGCTGAAAACTGAAGGTCAAAGAACAGGTTTTAAAGCTAAAGAGAGCGGATGGAAGCATCAATGAGACGGATGAAGAGATCTGCGAAGAATTGAACAAGGAGTTTGTCAGTATTTTCAGTAGAAAATACCCCACCCCCTCAGATTTTTTTTTTTTTTTTTTTAGAGTGTGACACCGGGACAGGCAGAAACTGCCCCCATCAATAAAGGCCCGGGCACGAGAAAATACCAAGACAAAGGAAAAGAAAAAGGTTAAGGGCAAGGTAGAGATGAGGTAATGACACACAAAGGAAAACGACAGACAGAAAAAAACAGTCAAAGTACAGAGGACCCAGAGATATGGAGGACTAGGCTCTGAGATGACGATAGAGCTGCTTTTTGAAGGATGAAAGGTCATAAGAATTAGGAAAGACAGAATGAGGAAGAGAGTTCCAGAGTCGGGAGGTAGATGGGAAGAAGCAGTCGCTGTGCCAACCAATCCGTGAGCTACAAATCTCCACACAGTACCTGTGAGATGAGGCTGCTTGGCCAGTGTTACGCGGCCTCGGCAGTGGAGGAGGGATGCAACTCGCCAACTCATCAGAGCAGCGATGGAAGTAGTAGCGATAGAAAAGCGAAAGGGAAGATACCTTACGGCGAAGAGAGAGAGAATCCAGGTTAGAAGTAAGAGAAGGATCATTAATGAGTCTGACTGCCTTTGATTCAACCCTATCAAGAAGATAAGTAAAGGAAGAAGCACCCCAGATGTGTGAGCAGTATTCTAAGCAGGGGCGGATAAGACCCCCAATTTTTTGGATGAAGATTTGGAAATTTGGATTATGTGATTCCTCCAAGACAAGTTAGAGGCTATATGGATTCCTAATATATTGATGGAGTTAAGAGGGTAAATTTCATTAGTTTTGAAGACAATAGGGTTATCAGGAGGAGAAGAAGCTAAAGAGATAGCCAGAAAATGTGTCT
Organism: Halocaridina rubra; assembly: GCA_037179515.1. Taxonomy (NCBI): domain Eukaryota; kingdom Metazoa; phylum Arthropoda; class Malacostraca; order Decapoda; family Atyidae; genus Halocaridina; species Halocaridina rubra. The sequence continues at coordinate 108,776 of JAXCGZ010011362.1, forward strand.
TGGAGGCATTGAATTTAACTAAATTTTGAGTGCCCCATTCAGATACTCTCTGCAAATCGGAGTTAAGAGTAGAAGAAAGAGTGATACGAGATTGATTACGAGTAACAGATGAAAGTTGTGAAGAATAGGCAGAGGAAAAGTGAAGGGTAGAATCATCGGCAAAGGCATGAAGAAGAGAGGAAGATGGGGATTGTAGAAGATCATTGATGAAGAGAAGGAAGAGAGTAGGTGAAAGAACAGAGCCCTGTGGAACACCACTGGTAACAGAGAAAGGGCTAGATGTCGCGCCATCAACAACTACAGATATAGAATGGTCAGTAAGAAAACTGGAAATCAGAGAACAGAAAGAAGGGATAAAGCCATAGGCAGGGAGTTTGGCCAACAGAGCCTTGTGCCAGACTCTGTCAACAGCCTTAGAGATATCAAGGGCGACGACAAAGGATTCCCCATAGTTCCTCAGAGAAGATGACCATACATGAGTAAGATAGGACAGGAGATCACCAGTGGCTCTTGCCTTGCGGAAGCCGTACTGGTGACCGGAGATAAGTGACTTGGATTCAAGGGGTTTCAAGAAGTGAGCATTGAGCAAAGTTTCGAAAACTTTAGCAATAGAGGAGGTTAGAGCAATAGGTCGGTAGTTAGAAGGAATAGAGCGGTCACCCTTCTTAGGAACAGGTTGAACTAGAGCATGCTTCCAAGATGAAGGATAGATACTGGCTGACAGAATGAGGCGAAAAAGATGGCAAAGCACGGGAGCCAGTTCATCTGCAAACTCCTTAAGGAACCTTGCTGGGATACCATCGGGACCAGATGCCCTGTTCGTCTTTAGCGAGCGAAGAACCTTATGAGATTGCAGAGATATGGGGCTCATGGGCCAGTATTAGAGAACATCATCTTTTTAGCCATAAGGTATGCAAAGTGCTGGAGTTAGATGCCCATAAAGCTACAGGTTCTGATGCTATATTCCTTTAAGTACTTAAGAAATGCGTTAATTCAATATCAGCGGCACTAAGTATCATATTTGAAAAGTCACTGGAATCTGGGGAGATTCGAAGATGCTGGAAACAAGCGAATGTGATACCTATCTTAAAAAAAGGAAGGAGGGATACAGTTCTAAACTATAGACCTGTTTCCTTGAGCAACATAGTTTGCAAAGTTATGGAGAAACCACTAAGGAAACACATCTCTTCACTTGGAATCCTTCAATTTTTGTCAGTGAGACAACATGGTTTCGGAGAAGGTAGAGCAACAGTAACAAACTTATAAGAATTTTTTGATGAGTTAAGCCGAATCTTACAGGAATGAGAGGACTGGGCAGATTGCATATTCTTAGACTTCCAGAAAGCATTTGACCCGGTCCCACACAGAAGACTTATTAAGAAACTGCAAGCAATGGCAAGAATAGGTGGAAATGTTTTGGAATGGATAAAAACTTACTTAGAAGGAAGGGAACAGAGTGTTAGAGTAAGACTCTCAGTGTCTGAATGGAGAAGAGTTAATATTGGAGTTCCACAGGGTTCAGTTTTAGGGCCACTTTTGTTCCTTGTATGTATAAATGACCTACCAAAGTCTGTAAATTAATTGAAGAATATATTTGCAGATGATGCAAATATTGTGAAGAAAGTAAGAGACGAGAACAATGGTAGAGAACTTCAGAAAGACCTAAATAGTATGCATGAGTGGTCAGAAAAGTGGCTAATGAAATTCAGTACTTTTAATGTAAGGTAATGAGAATGGGTACAAGTGCAAGAAGGCCCAAGTTTGAATACTCAATAGCAGGAGCAGAACTTCAAGAGACAGAGAATGTTAGAGATCTAGGAGTAAACATACTGGGAGATTTGTCTCCAGAAATGCATATAAATGGCATAGTAAGGACAGCATATGCTTTTTTGGCTAATGTAAGGGTAGGCTTCAAGCACATGGACAAGAAAATGTTCAGAAATATATATGTAACCAATGTGAGATCAAAGATTGAATATGCAGCCCCCTTTTGAAATCCACTCTTAAAAAAGCACATAAGTTAAGCTGGAAAGAGTTCACGAATCTGGTACTAGAAATACGCAATCTCAGTTATGATGAGAGGCTGAGGGAATTAAACTTACTATCACTTAAAGCTAGAAGAATGAGAGGGGATATGGTGATAGTTTTTAAATTCCTTCATGGATATGACAGAGTGGATAGGGATTGATATATTGATATGGCTGGCACTAGAACTAGAATATATAGTTTGAGGCTTCGTAAGAGAGCTTCTTAGCAGGATGTAAGGAAGTACTTTTTCAGTGTAAGAATAGTTGATGATTGGAATTTACTAAGTGAGGAGGTAGTTAATGCTAACTCAATCCATAATTTTAAGGACAAGTATGATGTGTATTAACTAAGTACAAAATTCGAACCGACAAGGAGACGAGGTATTACGAGCTTTGGGCTCTTTCCTGTAAGCACAATTAGGTAATTACAATTTGGTAATTACACACACACACACACACACACACAGAAAGAAAGAGGACAGATGGACTTTTAGAAGCTACTGTGTCATCGTCTTGGGACTTACAACTAATATGAAAGCAGTGTACAGATTCTCATTAAAAGTACATCAGGACCAGATAGAGCAAATTTGATTTTGGCTATTTAGCAAAGAGCCTAACAGCTTTTTGAAGTATGCGTGGACGTTTTCAGTATAATATTTTCTGAGAGTGTTTTATTGATTTCTTACTAGGTTTGCAAGGGAACCCATTTCTACGCTCCCGAACTTTGTTTGCTAAAAAACATATTCTGTATCTGTTTTACTTGTTTTACATTATAATTAAATGGTTAACCTATTGACTTCATGTTTTATATGCTTTGATATAGTTCATTGACGTTGATTATGTACTGCATTTTTATAGAGATTATTGAAGTTTTGTCTCATATCCTACAAATATTTTGGAATTCATTGTTTTGACTGTCGGTATGTTCAGCATTTAAAATTTTCCATGATTTGAATTCAGACCTGTGTGATCCAGTGTCTATTGGGAATAGCTTTTTTGCTTAAATTACCCCTTAATAACTTTTTTCAGAGTATTTGCACTTTATTATATGCATAGCATTTCCATGATATTTTCTCTTTCAGCATCCTATGTGTTTATGTTGAATTTCCTTTACTACATTTCTCAGACATCGTTGATAAGACAGCCAATTTTGTTGCTCGTAATGGTCCAGAATTTGAAGCCCGTATCCGTCAACATGAACAGAATAACCCGAAGTTTAACTTTCTTAATCCTGGTGATCCGTATCATGCCTATTACCAGCATAAGGTTAATGAGTGTCGATCTGGAAAAGCTAGTAGTAAGTCTTTAGGTTAATTTTGTAGTTCTGTATCATGGTTTATTGAAACATGTAGTTGTTTACATGATTTTGTATTATATCTTAAATATGGAAGTGCTGAACAAAGTAATTAAGTTTTATATAATCTATAAGAGTGGGTCTCAAGACTTCCAGTCCATATACCCATCCTTGCGATCCTAGATTTCCTCTACAGGGGTGTAGTTTTCATCTACAGTATGTAGTTAATTTGTTACCTTTATTATATTATAATGGTATTGGAACTATGTATGAAACCAAATTACGTTAATAATCGCAATCATATGAATATTGCATTCTTATTGCAATGGATCATAACACTTCCATTTAATTTTGTTATACAGAGGGTCCCCGTTTTTTGTCTTTCCGAGTTACGTCATTTGGCCGTTACGTCAGAGGCCAATAAATTATTAATAAATATATTCTTTGACCTGCCTACCTTGTGAGGTAAATTCAATCTGCATGCGCTGAACAGTTTTTGAGTGTAGCAGATGAATACACAGCTAGCAACACAGCTGGTATTCTGTATATAATGTTAATGGTTTTAATTATTTATATGTTTATGTATTTGGTTATATTGAAGGATTATATTGAATTTATTTACAAAATTACCAAATACGTAGCTGTAAATACGATTTTAAGCAATATAGTTTGAGCGTTGCGAAAGAATACGTCGTCACTTGGTATTAGGAAAAACCACCGCTCAGTTTACTCTCGCTTGCCATATTAGTTCTTGTGCTCATCTGCTCTCTCGTTGGTTTCATTCGTGTTCACTACTTTTTGACCTTACCATGTCTTTCCAAGTGTAGTGGTGATATTTCTAATGGCAGTACTGTGAAGAAAATAAAAGCCATCACCATGGAATTAAAGTTGAAATTGTAAAACGCTCTGAAAAGGGAGAAAGGTCTTCAAACATTGGTCGTGCACTGGGATTAGCCCGTACAACTAGTGACCATCATTAAGGATAAAGATCGCATTCTTGAACATGTGTAGGTTCTACTCGTATGATGTCCACTGTGATTACTAAGCAGCGTAGTCACCTTATGATCTAGATGGAGAGATTGCTAGTGCTTTGGCTTGATGCCAGAATCGATTGCATATCCCAAGCAGCCTCATGTTGATACAAGTAAAGGCTAAAAGATTGTTTGATGCTGTGAAAAGAAAAAAGGGGGAAGGGAGAGAAAGTGAAGAGTTTGTGGCCAGTAGGGGTTGGTTTAATCATTTTTAGAGTCGTGCTAACTGCATGCATAACCTAAGGGTGCAGGTTGAAACTTCTATTGGTGATGAGAAAGCAGCAAGAGGGTTTCCCAGTGTGCTAGTAGAAATAATTAGGGAGGGGGTCACTATGCCAACTGGTTTTTAACGTGGATGAGCCTGCAGCATTTGGCCATAAAGTCAGCAAGGAGAGATTGAATTTTCTTTTGGGGGCTAATGCTGCTGGAGACTGCAAACTGGAGCCCTTGCCTGTTTACTTGGCAAAATATCCAAGGGCACTCAAGGTCATTTGGAAGGGTCAGCTGCCAGTGGTCTGGAAGTCGAACAAGAAGACTTAGATAACCCTACAGATATTTGAAGACTGGTTCAGCAACCATATTTTACAAGAAGTGGAGATGTACTGTGCTATCCACCTAGAGGAAACTTTGGCTAGGTTGTGTGGCTGATAGGGATTTCAAGGGTTTCAAAGAGGAGACAGCAGTTAATATAGTGAACGAGATTGTGGCCACGGGCAAAAGTTGGACTTGGAGGTCAACGAGGAGGATGTGGAGGAGCTGGTGGAGGACCATAACAAGAACTCACCACCCAAGAATTGTTCGAATTGCAAAATGAACAGTTGAAGACTAACCAATTAGAGCAGTTAGTGGAGGAGGGGGATGAGAGTGTAAAGTATTCAAGTGAAAAGTCTAAAGAAATTTTTAGTAAGTGGAGTGATGTGCAGGCTTACATTGAAACTCATCACTCGGACAAAACTGGGTGCAACAGAGCATTGAACATTTTAAATGTCGATGTGATGTCCCATTTCAGGAAAATTTATCAACAAAGAAGAAGACAAATTTCTCTAGATCATTTCTTGTGACAATACCAGCCAGAGAACCACCTTCCAAGAGTACATGTAGTGAGAAATCACCGGAAACAGCCTGTACGTGAACAGTTGCTCAACGTTTTATGGAAGGGGACTCTCCTTTAAAGTCGTCGTCGCTCCTCCTCCTCCTCCTCCTCCTCCTCCTCCTCCTCCTCCTCCTCCTCCTCCTCCTCCCCTCCTCCTCCTCCCCTCCCTCCTCCTCCCCTCCTCCCCTCCTCCTCCTCCTCCTCCTCCTCCTCCTCCTCCTCCCCTCCTCGAGTGCCAGCAACTGTCAACCACAAAGGTAAATACTGTACCATGTTTTATTTTAGTACAGTAGAATACACTGTATATTATTTTTTTATAATTAAGGTTATTTTTCATTCATTTACAAATTTTTGTAGCATATAAAACCATTGGAAAATTAAAAAGGTATAGTTCTGGGGCTGAGGAATGGATTGATTTGTTTAACATGCATTTCAATTGGAAAAATTGTTTCCAGTTGACTCGCGAATGGGGTTAAGGAGCGGATTAAGTTCGTGACAAGAGGTACCGCTGTATATATATATATATATATATATATATATATATATATATATATATATATATATATATATATATATATATATATATATATATATATATACTGTATATATAAATTTGGGCTATATCACGTTTCAGAAACGTAGCTCTGACATAAGTCGAGGGCCCCCTATTTATATATATATATACACACACACAAATGCGTGCGCGCACACAATTCCTACCCCTTTATAGTTGAGTATCCTTCCTGGGACCAGATGTCTCCCATTTGAGAATCATTGATCTGTAACTTAATCAGTATTTGAGATATAAGTTTTAGCTTTTACCATAGCAGTAAGCTGAATGTTTAGCAGACTTGAACTGTAACATGTATCAGTAAATTTATATTCGCAGGTGACAAAGATATTCCAGCTATACCTGGGGGACGTGTTCCAACTCAGTCAGCATCACAAGCGCAGCAACAGAAACAACAAGAGCTATTACGGTCCGCTGTATTGGAAGCTACTGCTCCGAAGGAGCCTCCCCCAGACTATGAATTCATTGCTGATCCACCATCTATATCAGCCTTTGATTTGGATGTTGTAAGCTCTGATCATTCATGTTTGTACAATATTGGTTGATAGGACTCTTTGAAGTCTGGAAATAGTATGTAAAATCTTTTTACATATGTACTCTGAAACTTTTCCTATCACAAGTTGGATATTGTGTTAATTTTTTTGAACTGAGTACACATTCATGTTCTTACTATATTCAGTTTCCTTTAAACTAAACCTAAAGATTAGTAAATTTATGGTTATTATTCCCTCTCACAAACATGCTATCTTTTCCATTTTACTCTCTTATTTCACAACTGTGTGTAAACAAATTACAGTACTAGGATTGAAATTTTTAATCTGGGATTATGAAGGACTTATCCAAACAATGATCATCTGCATATGTTGCTTTTCTCTCTCATTTTGCTGATTTAGCAAATGGTTAGAAAAGCACCTGTCATTACTGTCCCTAAATGTTAATGTAATCTCTGTTAAGGGAGTATTTACACTTTTAAATAGTTTTTCTTCTCGCCTATTTTTTAAAGTTTCTCAGTATTGCTGTTCAGAATGGTATTTCGTAGGATTTAAATGTTAGTAAATGAAAAAAAATTAAGATGTAGATTTAGTAAATTTAGTAAGGATGTTACATTTTAATGATATATTCTCTAATTATCATATTTTCTTAAAAACTGTAGGTTCGGCTGACAGCCCAATTTGTTGCCCGAAATGGACGACAATTCTTGACAACGCTGATGAACCGGGAGCAACGAAACAACCAATTTGATTTCCTCCGGCCACAGCATTCACTCTTCCAGTATTTTACAAGGCTTTTAGAACAGTATACAAAAGTTCTTATCCCACCTAAGGATCTCATGAAGCGTTTAACAGAGGAAGCTCAGAGTCCACAGGCTGTAATGAAGCAAGTAAGTGTGAGCTTCTGTCATATTGTAATGGATAAACTCTTGAAAAGTTTATTGCATTGTACTTTACTGTGTGATTTTAAAAACAAAAAATTAAAGTATTTAATTCATTAAAGGTGAATCAGCGTGTTGAATGGGAACGCCACCAGGCAGCTGTACGTAAAAAGGAAGAAGAAGATGCAGAAAGAGAGCGTCTGGAATATGCTGCAATTGACTGGCATGATTTTTCTGTTGTGGAAACCATCGATTATCAGCCTTGGGAAGTAGGTTCTTTCCCTCCTCCCACAACAGCTGCAGAAGTAGGTAGGCGTGTGTTAATGCAAGAGCGCATAGAAGAAGGTATTACTCCTGACACTGATATGGTCTTAGGTAGTGATGACGAAGAAGAACCTGAAGAGGAAGAGGGTGCTCCAGGAGATCATGATGACACTCAGGTACAGGATATGGAAGAAGAAAGCAGTTCTGATGAATCTGAGTCAGATGAGGATGAAGAGCCAACATCACAGCCTCCTCAACCCCCACAACCACCTCATCCCCCCCAGCCGCAATTAGGACAGGCTGTCCAACAACCTCCACAACCACCACAAACACAGTCCAACGAAAGTAAGGTGATGCAGCCCCCTCTTCCACGTGAACCACCACAGCCAACCCCAGCACCTCCTGTTGCAGGACAGCTTGTTGTTAAAGATTATAATCCTCGTCAGCAGCAACGATCTTCTGCAAGTGCAAATGCTGCAAATGATCAGTACCTTGTGTCTCCTATAACAGGTGAAAGAATTGCTGCTGATAAAGTGGGTCAGCATTTGCGAATCAACATGTTGGATCCCCGTTGGCTTGAAGATCGTGATCGTATGTTGGCAGAGAAATCCAATCAAGATACTGTCTTTGCAACGGGTGAATCTATCAGATCGTCATTGAAGCAGCTGGCTGAACGTCGTACTGATATTTTTGGTGCTGGTGATGAAGAAACTGGAATTGGTAAGAAAATTGGTGAAGAAGAGAAACGGGAAGAGAAAGTTACTTGGGATGGACACACAGGCTCCATGGAAGCAGCTACTCGAGCAGCTCGAGCAAATATTTCTATCAATGAACAGATCCATCAGATTCATAAAGTCAAAGGTCTTCTCCCTGACCAAGAAAAAGAAAAGATAGGGCCTCAGCCAAAGCTTCCTGCTTCCACAGCTCCGTCTAGTACTGTGAGTCATGCTCGTCCTGCTCCTCCACCTCCTAAACCACAGCCCCCACCTCCTAAACCACAGCCTCCACCTCCCCCTCCAAAATCTGCCCCTCAGCCAGCTCCTCCCCCTCCTCCGCCTAAACCGTCTGTTGTCTCTGCATCCCAGCCAGTCATGGCTGTGAATATTGGTGGTCCAATGCCTCCAATGGCCCCGATGATGCCTCCAAGTGGGGGTGTTGTGATGGTCCCTAGACCTCCTGTAATGATGGCACCCAGACCAGGTGGCTTTATGCCTGGTCCCCCTGCCCCACCTGTTCCTGGCTTTATGGCTCCTCAGCCCCCTCAACCTGCTCCTCCTCCACCATCAGGCCCTCCCCCTCCACCTGGGCCTCCTATAGGTGGCTTGGGAGGCAGTCATGACAAAGATGATGACGACGGCCCTGCAGCCAAGAGAGCAAGGACGGAGGAGTCTCTTGTTTCTGAAAGTGACTGGGCACGTAGATTTCCTGGCCCTGTCAAATTTCAGGTGGCTGTTCCACATGTTTCTGATAAACCTGAGTGGCGTTTGATGGGACAGACATTGTCGTTGACACTACCACTGACTGATCCAGTATCTGTCGTTAAAGCAAAGATTCACGAAGAAACAGGATTGCCCCCAGGGAAGCAGAAGTTGGCTAGAGATGGTGTCTTCTTTAAGGACTCGCAGTCTCTTGCATTCTATAATGTTGGCCCAGGAATTGTTATTCAATTACAACTGAAAGAACGTGGTGGCAGAAAGAAGTAATTGTTTCAACTGTATTCAGCTCAGAAATTTTACTTTCAATAACATTGTAGTTCAGTCTTCTTTTTCCTTCAAGTACTACAGTATATAAAAAAATTATTTTGAATTGCTGTCCAAGTCACCCCTTCTCAGACATCTGATGATACCATAGATTATGGAATAGCCACAAGTAGTTCTTATGTTAGATACAATCCACATAAATGACAGTGTTGTAGTTGCTAATCAAGAGAAAATGTCTTGATATTAATTTTGCTTGAACAAGAAGCATGTGCCTGTAAGGCATGTGTAGAGGCATTCTTAAAATTGCTGTTGGAAGAATTTCTGCCATGCCTTGTTCCATTTTATAGCTGTTAAATTGCATTGTGGATTCATATTTTCATATTACAAGTCTGAAAGCAATAACGCTGCACTGTGATTTTCTTACTCAGTGTCAAGGGCCATTATCAGAGTAGTAATAATAATAATAATAATAATAATAATAATAATAATAATAATAAACCTTTATTGCCATCACAATACAATGGGTATTCGTCAGCTGGGGCAAGCCCCAACCCCCCACTGTGGTGACCAACCACAGCAGTACCTGCCATGAAACAGCTTAAACTCTCGGTCTTGGACGGGAACCGATCTTTTGACCTCGTGAATGCGAAGCCAGCGCGTTACCACTGTACAATTCGAACAGCAGCACCCTTATCTATGTGAAAACAAAGATGTTTTGCATTTTGCATTCTCAACATGAAGTTGCTATTCAGCCATTATATAATATGCTTTATGCAGAAATTAATTTATCTGCTTGTAAGTACTGCCTAGAAGTGTTGCAGTTTAAGCATATTCTTTTATTTTTCTGTGTGTATTTTAATTGAAGGTATAAAATATATTATGCACTTAAGGAGTTATTTTGTTATATTGGCCAAAGCTTCATGTTACCTTTATTATATAATGGTAATAATTTATAGAAAGCTGTTTGTGCACTCATGTTTTCTTTGTTATGAATACTGTGGGAGGAACATGACTTTATTGCTACTTGTCAACTTTCTTCTCGATACTTTGTTATAAGATTGTCGTATTATATTTGGATGCTGACTTGCAAACTTGGGTTGAGATTTTGACAGATTACGTTTTTGGGAATTATTTAAAATACCTTATGGATAATATTTTTTCCGTACCAATATCAAACACTGCTGAGGATCAAAGCTCTTGACTTCGGAGGTAACAAACCAGTGTTCAATCCCATTGCAAGGCAATAGGAAGTGCATCTAGACTTAATCCCCCAGCTCTAACCTTTCCGTGTCCCCCCTAATTCAGCGATTCACAGTGATACAAAACAGCAAACAAACTTCACAAACACCAATATTGATGTTTCATGTGGCGTAGCTGCTGTGTTGCCATAGGGTGTCAGTTAAGTATTTGTAGACATTCACTTCTTACAAGGATATACGCGAGTATAAATTCTAAGTGTATGTATACAGGGAACTAAATACTATACTTACAGGCACACTAGATAGAGGGTTAGTATGGGTACAACTGTTTTAGGTTTATTCTTTTGGTTGTGGCTGCCCTGATGCTGATGTAGAAACATGAAGTGTGAAAGAAAAGTACACGTATATATGATTCTCTCTTGTGAAGTTTCCATATTAGATTCTTTAAAACATGCTTCAAAGATTATTTTAAGGGCTTGTAAACTACAGTATTTTAGAAAATGCAGTTAACTATACATACAATATCTCAGTTTGTAAGCATTGTAAGGGTATCATAATATATCTGGTATAGACTTGACCTCCTTCTATTCAGAATACTAGTATTCATATTTGGGTTTGGATTTGTGTAGGATTATCCTCAAAATCTGGCACAGGAGGTGCTTTTATATGCATAGCAGTATCAGCAATGGAGTGTTCTTTGGTTCATTGATCCTTATTTGCTAATTAATATGTAGTACATCTCTTTACTAAAATATATTTTGAGTTTGTAGTTGTGGCAATCACTTGAAGTTTAGGATGATGGTTTTCACTCTATTATCTGTGGACTTGCTTGTCTACAGAGCCATTATATATTTTTGTGTAATGTATACTTGATGTTGCACTCCAAAAAGTAGTACAATACAGAGGCTCCTTGGTTTACGATGTCTTTGAGTTACAATGTTTCGTGGTTATAATGCATCCACCATATAAATTATATTGCTTCTTTTTTGATAATTTTTGGCCTATACTATGTCTCCCAAGCTTAAAGCAGGTTCTTCTGTTGGAAGCGCTTTGAAGAAAAGGAAAACCATCACCTTGGCAGTGATATTAGAGATATTGAAGTGCTCGGAAAAGGAAGAAACTTTACTACCGCTTTAGCATAAGTGTGTGATGTAGGTGCTTATGTAGGTGTGTTCTGACTTGAGCTGAAAATCGGGTTTTGTCACGTCTTGAGGAACAGAACTCTGATGCAAGTCAAGGACCCCCTATATTTCACAAATTAATTGGCTGATTCCAGTAGCAAGCAAGCTAAATTATTGTACCTGATGGACTGGTTGTAGCCTTCATTCAGCTTCACAACCTTTGAGTTAGTCCGGACCCTGAACCTTGACCTTGGTGCCATGGGAGAGCCTGCTAGAAGCTAATCTTTTGATGACTGCACTCGGAGTCATTGTATCAAGCAAGCCTCCTCACTATATCAAGGTGATGATTTATAGAGGAGGAATAATATATTGATTATTATATTTTGTAAGTGATTAACTACAATTATATATATCTTATAGCCATAAATATCTAAATTGCCTTTGTGACTGTGGTACTACATACATACATTCATTGTCATTTACACAAATATGATGATTACTTTGTTGAAAAATTAGAATACACCACCTACATAAATTAATATTAATTCCATCACCGAATATATGAAGCACATCTTCGTATTAGAGAACTGTGTGAGACAAGAGTGTCATGTCCAGTTGATGAAGAGATTTTGATTAAAAGTAATATAAACTGGTGCCCTGATTCTGAATATGTCAACTTATTTAGTACCTCGACCTTCATTTCCAAAAGAAGAATTCCGAATTGCAGATAAACTTCCCAAGGAGATGATCTTAAACTTGGAGAAAGTAGTAAAAGTGAATTGGAACATGCTGTGAAATTATTGGAGGTATTGAAAACTTGTAATATTTCATTTGTAACAGTTCAGTAAAAAAAAAAGCTTGCCTTTATTGTGACTATCCTATAATTTTTCCAAATGTACATACATAGCCAAGATATTAACAGTGCATAGTGTGGGACTAATTTTAGTTTCTGCTCTCCTACGAAGGATGACCTTGGAAGCAAGGATCTAAGATATACACTACACAGTTTGATAGTATATTGGTTTTGCCTTTTCACCATATCTCAGCAGAACGCATTCTGGGGAAAACCTGAAAAGGCATAGCAATGATTATTCAAGCTTTATCTAAATACGAATTGCTACTGAAAGGTCTTTAGTTTCAGGCCCATACAGGAGACTCAGTAAGAAGCTGAAAGTAATGGTAATAGGAAGAGATGTCCTGGAGTGGATAAAAATTAATTTAGAAGGGAGCAGAGGGTCAGAGTAAGACATGGCGTATCTAATTGGCGAAAGTTTATCAGTGGTATTTTGTAGTGATCAGGTTGAGTAAATGACAAATATGGTGGTAGAGTATGTCAACAAGACCTGAACATTCTGGATAAGAGGTCAGCTAAGTGGGTAATTCGATTAAAATCTTCAGAATATAAGTAATTTGAATGGTCAAGAGTGCCAAAGGGGCCATGTTTGGGTATTCAACAGAAGGAGAGGAACTTAACGAAACTGCAGACAAAAGATATCTAGGGGTGAATACATGTATGGTAAATAGTATAGTATAGGTAGCATATGCTTTCTTAAAACATGCAAGGATGGCCTTCAGGCACATGAAAAAAGAAATGTTAAAGAAATATTTACATGATGTAAGTGACGCCCTGTCTTAAATATGCAGCACCTGTCCGGAATCTGTACTTGAAAATATGCATAAAAAAATTCGAGAAAGTTCAGACATTCATTGAAACTGGTGACTGCCATACATAATCCCAGTTATATTACGGGAGGTTTTTCTATCACTGCAAACTTTGCTGTTTAGTGAAAATGTTATGTAGTTGAGACTTCTCTCGCCATAATATTTTGGAGATGGTTACAAAGTTTAGCTGCTGAAAGTGGTTAGTAGCTGAGACTTTCCCACTCTTTTATGAAGATATATAAAATGGTTACTTATTCCAAGCAACTTCATATGTATAATACAAAGTACAACTTATATTATTTTGAGGAGCATCCCAAAAGTACATACATTAGGTCCCCATGCTTTATATGAATATAGCTCCATTGATGCTTTTTGTACAGCTGTAGATGAGAAGATAATATTCTATAATGTAAACACAGATTCCCTTGCCTTCAAGTATTTGGAAGCAGAGCATTTTCTGCTGTAAAAACTGATTGTAACCCCGTGTTCTATACATTCACTTGATAATCAACAATACAGAGGCTTTTTTTACTAGCTAACTTATTTACCCATAAATATGAAAGGAAACATTGTAAATACTACAAGATCTCATTCGGTTGCAGAAGCAATAGTAGTTTTTCCACGGCATCATAAGACAAGTAAAAACAAGAAAAAATTAAAAATTAAATTGTGAGTTAAACAATCCTCAAAAATATTAAGAATTAAAGAAAATAAAAATCAGAATAGCCTCACAAAAACAGGACAAGGTTAGGTGAATAGGGAACTCAATAAAAAAGAAGACAGCAAGAGATATGTGGTTACTCTAGAAATGGTAAAGGAAATACGTTTCATAGAGAGGGCTATTACTTTACTATTCATTAGCCTATTCAAAAGATCTTGGCATTAATATTCCTCATAGGAAAAGTAATGGACATTCTCATTATAATATTGCTTTTTAATGCAAACACGAAATAGAATCCCATTGTACAATAAACAGTTACACTCTTAAGATATATGCTTTAGCATATATTTTTTAAATACAGTAATATAACAAGACATAAAAATCAAGCCTTAAAAATTCTAGTCCAATAATATTAAAAAGCAAAATGTATACTGAAATGACAATAATAAACCCTTTAACAATAACAACAAAGCTCAAAAAAGAAATTTTTAAAAGACATAATCATTAAGTTCAGATGAACTGATATGAAGTGCATTTCATTGATGTGGTAATTGCAGAAAGGAATTATATACTATATTGTGAGGCACACTGCATACACTCTTATGGTTAAACAATATAACTTCTTTATCATATGCGTGCAATAGCTTCTTATATTTCTGCCAAATTAATTTTTAAGGAACATGAATGCGACCATAGTGATTCCCATCAAAAACAAATTTATAATTATTCGACATCTAACTACATTGATCATATGTTTGTGCATATCTGAAATATACTTTAGTGGTTCTCTCCAAAAAAATTCCATGATGAGAAGTATAAAATACGGGTGGATTCGCTAGAAAGAACTAATGATGGATATAGCAATGTAAAACACTAAGGGAGGGTTCTTACCTTGAGAGCTTTACATGAAATACACTTTTATGTTAGACCTTCAATAAATGAAGCTTCAAGTTCAAGTTTTCTATTAAATATCTTCGCATATTAGCTTGACAGCTTGTTAAGGTTGATATTCCTTGATATGAAAAACATATCTCCATGTGGATTTGTATTTTGTTGAAGTCGGTTACTAACATACAGATATGCATAATAACAAGTCACACCACATTTCGATCAATTGTATTAGTGCTTAGAATATTTTCTGCTAAATTTTGAAAACAATAGGTTGTCACATAATTAAGAGCTCCTTTAAGCAGTATAAAATATTACATTGCACGACTAGTGATAAAGAGACTCTTGGTTCTATAAACATAGTGATCATCTGATATATTCAAACGCTCACAGGCAGTTTTCTAACAATGAATCTCTTGTTAAATTATAAAGGGATATGTTTGTTTTCTTCTGATATTAGTACAAACAGAGGGTTACTTCCTCTCTACATTTTAGAATGTGCAACTGATGGTGTAGGTGTTGCACGATGAGGGCATTCTCTGGAACCAGCAGGAAGCCATATATCTGAAGTGCAGTCTCCACCAGGATACCTATTAGAGAAATGTAAATATCAATTCACTAGTTTATGTACTTGACAGCTGTTCAAAATAATATCCCAAAGACCGGATGTGACTATGGTAAAAGAAATTAATACTGTATATTGGTTCCATTTATTACAATACTTTAAAGAAGGCTGTGGGTATAAGTGGAGAGATTCATTATAAGAACTATAACATTTCTCAGCTTAATACGACATAAATAATACTTGATAAGAGGTAGTTTCTCCAACATATATTTCTAATGGAAGCCAATTACTGAAAATATATTAGATATATTCATGAATGTCTGGGGAAATATTTAGCATTTTCCGTGAATAGCAACTTTAAGGAAATTTTTTTACAGTGAATGAGGTTCAACAGCTACACTGAATAATCTTGGATATTCATTACACATCTTTTATTATCCCTTCACATCTGACAAGTCATTACACCCTCCATCTCTGTTTTTCTTTACTTTATGTATTCTTCGCGTCCAGGCCCGATGAGGGCTGTTTTATTTTATTATTTTTTGCCCCGTCCTGGTGTCACAATAAAAAAATAAAAATAATTTTGTAAGACTCATCCTAGAAGCATGTTTATCATACACATATATCTGTATACTGGCATTAATTCCAAGATGTTGTTATATATATTATTATTTATTAAAAAAAATAATGACAGTAACCTCATCATACTTGTGATCTAATACAGCCAATTAAGTGTTTTTATTTATCAAATAGCATAATAAATTATATGATCATATAGTCTTTTTAACAGTTTCACTCTTCTGAAGAGGAAGTGTAGTTTTTCATAGCAGAGAATTGAACACTGCCTTTTGACTCCCAACATGCATTTACATCCAAGAATAAGTTATCACGGCTGAGAGAAACTATCATATTGACAACTTACAATGAGGACCCTTTTTTTTCCCGGAATCTATACCAATCCTTCATGCCATCAATAGCTATATGTTACCTTTATATGCCTGTACTGACTTTTAAGTATTGGGCGTTGAATATCTTATTTTGGACAAAGTAACATACTCTACCTTATCTCGTGAGCAAGAGTAGGGCCCCCTGGTTCCTTTCCAAAATCAACCAAAAAATCTTTGTTAAGAGTAAGACCTCCAGTCACAGTATTAACATCTATCTGCAGCATTATGGAGCCTTTCCTAAAAGTAAGAACAGAGTAAAATATTGGAGAGGTTTTGGAATGTAGATTACAAACAGAGTGACTTTCAAAAACTGCAATGGGTTAACTATTGAGATTTACGGTCAGAAAATGTTTTTAGCCAGCCTTATTTAATAATGCTTTAATTTTTCTTGATTTTCCTTGCAATAAAATCAACGTCAAATAGTTATTTCTAGAGTCTGCATCTTTTGCTTAATCTTAGAAGGTAAGCAAAGTAAAGAGAATATACATTTCATTCATTGAAAATCAAGTTTCAATCTACACATAAGGCACTATAGAAATGGCACTTCTTAAAAAAATCCCTTGATAGTCTTAATTATTAAGCATCAGACAGGGTTCTTACAATACAACACTGCCTAGGCTGGAATTTTTAGATATGAGTTTTATAGTTTACTTACTTAACAATATCAGGATAGAACTGCCTATCCCATGGAGAGAAAAGGGAATCGGTAACATAGAGACGTTTTCCATCTAAAGACAATTGAAGCATCTGAGGGCTGCCACCAATAGTTTTGTCTTTTATAATGACTGGGTCAGGTTGCTCCTGAAAAAATAATAGATAAATAATGACTAATTACAGTATATTTATGCTATGCTCTCCTACCTTCCTTTTTCTTTTATTTTCATTTTCTAATATTTTTTGTCATTCAACTTTTAGCCAGCGTTGTTAATTTCTTTTATCCTCAAATGCCATTTTTCTCATTTGAAGCCGTAGATAAGGGCAAACACTTTATACAATAATGGATGTATTTTTCAATAGCAGCTACATGTAGTTTGTAAATATACTTACAGTTAACTCTGGGTCATAGGTAACCTTAACAGGTCCACCTTTTACAATGGATCCACCCAAAAAAATTTGTCCCACTAACTTAGGATTCTTTGTGTCAGTGATGTCATACTGCCTAATATCACCGTGTGCCCAGTTACTGAAGTACAAGAAACGATCATCAAGAGACAGTAAAATGTCAGTGATGATACCTGTAAAAAAATTATAACTACATTAAGTCATAACAACGGCTTTTATTATATACTTCATGCATGGGCCACCTCTAATTATAAAGAAAATATTTTTATAATGAAAATACTTAAAATACCTTGATACACTGAGAATTTAAAATTTCATATTGTAATCTTTATAATTCAGTACTGTAAAAAATGCCCAGCAAGATAAAAGATTCTAACAATCGTAAGGATGAAAATACTACATAGTGAGAGAAAGATACACTTTATAGTAAGAGGGAGTGAGACTGATTTGGTTTGCAGGACTATAATGGATTGTATGACCTGCTTGTTGTACTATCTCCAGAGGATTTATAATAGTATCAGTGTATATCAAGATGATTAAGGAAGAGTAAGAAGAATCATGTTAGAAATTAGAGATCAGTTAAAGCACGAAGATCTTGAAATTTTTACCTGGCATCTCTGGCAGTGCCCAGCCTTCAACTTTTTTTGGAGGAACATCAATTACTTTGTGAGCAGCATATGTTCCATCCTCTTTACGATAGAATCTGAAAATTATTTAACATTGAAAACATCATAAACATACATAAATGTACATATGAATAAATAAAGATATATTTTCAGATTCAGATATATTACATATTATGCATGCACGGTAAGGATCCTGGAATGGAAAAATATGTATTCTTTATATCCTGCACTCACCTGAAGATGTTTGCATAAAGAGCACTCCCTACATAACCTTCAGTTGCAAGTGGATCATGCAAAAAGCGAATTTCAAGAGGCATCACTCCTTCCATTCCTAGGTCAATTTTTTGCAGTAAACGTCTGTCATTCCAAGAATAGACATTCAGATGTGTTCCATATTTACCTGAAATTGAGTAGATACCAAGATGAGGCACCAAAGAATAAATTTTTTCCATAAATTTCTTATTTTTCTTTCAAACAGATCATTCTTATAATTAACATTATTTGTGATTAATATGTTATGCTTACCAGCCTCCAGATCCTTTGGATCAAATCCCTTGAAGAAAGCCTTAGGGCACCCCCATTCAGATGATATTAGCACATCATGAGTAGGTTGATACCAGTAGTCATATCCAAAAGATGAAT
>JAXCGZ010011362.1:132500-200827 GCA_037179515.1 Halocaridina rubra
AACCTCATCATACAAGACAAAGATGATTACCTTTAGTGAATATCCCCTTTCCACCATCACCCACTTGGTTTCTCTAAGTGTTAAGCATATTTTCACTATTCCAAGTACTTTGCATAGTTCACTACAAAGAATATATTTACTTAATATTAATTTCTCAAAAGAAAAAAAATATCACACCCTACATATTAAATATTTGGCATTTTATTTAGTCAGAACTTTATTTTGTTATCACACACTATGGAGTTGCATAACACCTTTTCGTTATATAAAAGTCTAATAGATACTTCAAGCACTGTCATACGTATTGTGTGCACCATTTTAAGTCCACAATTAATCCCATGAATAGGGGTATAGAAAAAGGGAAAGAAGTTGTAATTGAAAAAGCAGGACCATTAATCAAACAAGCATTTCATAAAGAGAAATAACTGTAATATCCAGCAAATGAGAACTTCAGGTGTCAGCATCGCAGGGGAGATGCAGTAATGATAAGGCTAAGTTTTCAGATCTGATAAGACTATTAAGATAGCTAACATTCATAGAACTAGTAGTACTTTGGTGAAGAAGAAGATATATTAATTAAAGAAACTCCTGATAAGCAGGACACATGCAGGGGACACTGATTAAGACAAAAACCTAAAAGACTTAAAACTAGAACAGTCTTCATGCAACTTGATAAAACAAAGGAAGAGCTAGAAACAATTAAAAACTAATTTATGAAGCTGTATGGTTAGATGCAAGAAGAAATGTGGAAGACAATAATAAGTCTTGATTTTAGACTGATCAAAACAAAGGTGAGATAAAGTTTGGATAAAAATAGATGTAGCCTCATTGAGATAATTGTCCAAAAATATGTTGATAGGGTAACAGGTAAGGCAGTAGAAATAATGATAGGATGCAAAAGGCTAAGGAAAATATGCTGTTTTAACAAATACAGAAATTTTATATATATATATATATATATATATATATATATATATATATATATATATATATATATATATATATATATATATATATATATATATATATATATATATATATAGATGGAGTGGTTTTACGTCACGAAGTCCCTTTTTTACTAAAGGCTAGGATGGTTGACTTCTTGCGAAGAACTTGTTTTGGCAGATGTAATCGCTGCCCTTAGTGTATGCCCTTACTAACCTCAGACCGTGATGGGGCATGAATCCTCAACCTGCCGCCCCAAAGTCGCAGACGCTGTCATTTTGCCACGGACTCTATATATATATATATATATATATATATATATATATATATATATATATATATATATATATATATTACATATATATATATATTTACATATATATATATATATATATATATATATATATATATATATATATATATATATATATATATATATTTACATATATATATATATATATATATATATATATATATATATATATATATATATATATATATATATATATATATATATATATATATATATATATATATATATATATATATATATGTAGAGAGAGAGAGAGAGAGAGAGAGAGAGAGAGAGAGAGAGAGAGACGCTCCCCTACTTACGAATGACTTACCTTCCAAACAATCATTTGGAAGTCGATATGTTTGTAAGTTGATATTCGGTAAATACAGGGACTAAGAGAGAGAGAGAGAGAGAGAGAGAGAGAGAGAGAGAGAGAGAGAGAGAGAGAGAGAGAGAGAGAGAGAGAGAGAGAGAGAGAGAGAGAGAGAGAGAGAGAGAGAGAGAGTAATAATAATAATAAACCTTTATTTCCAAAGTACATTGGGTATTCAAATAAGATACATATATATTCCAGATAGACATCTGTGGTGTACGATATAGACATACTAAAACAAACAAATCATAAAGATGAGTGTACCATTAAAAATTACAAGTAAAATCTTCCTTTAAGAGTAACTTCTTAAGATTATATTTAAAAGTATACACTGAACCAGCATTTTTTAGTTCTCTGGGAAGCTGATTATATAAATGAGGTCCACGAATGTTTATATCTCTTGAGCCAATATCAGTTTTAGACCTTCGTACTAATAAATCTTCCCCTTGACGGGTAGTTAACCCGGTAACTGAGCTTACTGTAGAAAAATTATACAAGCAATCAGGAAGATTGTTTCTTAGTATATTAAAAACAAAGGTACATATATCAAAAACATATTTATCTCTAATCTTTATCCATTCTAGATCTTTTAAAACAGGAGAGATGTGCTCGTATTTTCTTACATTGCCAACAGCCACTCGTGCTGCAAAGTTTTGTAACTTTTGTATTCTTTGTAATTGAGTCTTATTTGTACATCCCCAAACTTTGAGACAGTAATTAATTAAACTCATAGCTAAGGACTGGACAATTATTATACGAGTTGATGTTTCAAATGAGTCTTTTACCCTATTTAGATATATTAGAGTACCCATTACTTTTTTATAAATTTCATCTATATGCATTTCAAAATTCATGTAACGGTCAAAATAGACACCTAGGTTCTTTACCGAGTTCATTGGCTTAATGATATTACCGTTAAAATTTATATGAAGATTGTCATCAACTTCTGATAATAATTGTCTGGATCCGATAAGAATAGATTGGGTTTTAGTTTCATTAAGTAACAGACCATTTTTTAGAAAGTAACGTTTAGCCATATACAAAATTTCTTCTGCTCTACGAATAATATTTTCTAAATCATTAATTTCTCCTTCAATTAAGATTTGAGTATCGTCAGCATATTGAATGACATAACAGTTAGGTAAATATTTTACTAGATCGTTTACATATATTAGAAAAAGTATAGGTCCTAGGATCGATCCCTGAGGGACCCCAAACAATACCTTCTTGCGACTTGAAACTACATCTTTTATTCTGACTGACTGGTAGCGGTTTTTTAAATAGTTCTCGAACCAGCTTGGGTCAATGTTCATTTTTTTGCATTTTTCTAATAAAATAGTATGGTGTACACTATCAAAAGCTTTAGAAAGATCGAGTAGTAGTAGCAATGATATTTTCTTATTATCTATATTTTTGTATATTTCATCTGATATTTTCAATAAGGCAGTTTCAGTTGATAATTTTGGCCTGAAACCGTGTTGACTTTTTGCAATAAGTTTATTTTTTTCAAGAAACTCACTTAACTGATTTGCAACAATCTTTTCAAGTATCTTTGATAAAATTGGTAGTAAAGAGATTGGTCTATAGTTAGAGACGTCGTCAGGATTTCCATTTTTAAAACCAGGAATTACATGGGGATTTTTCCATAAATCTGGGTAAATATTGGTAACTATGGAAGTATTGATTATTACCGTCAGATAATATGCTATTACAAATAATGAATCTCTAATAAAACGAAAACAAATTCCATCTGATCCATATGCATTAGAGTCTTTCAGATTTTTTATTACTAAGATTACTGTATTACAATCTACTGTAGTAGGGTTAAAGACATCATTACTTCTATTGAATGCACTATGTTCTTCAAGATTAACATTATTATTATTATTACTACCATCATCACTATTATCATTACCATTACTACCACCATCATTATTATTTACACCATTATCAACATTACTATTATTATTACTACTACCATCATCATTATTATTACCACCATTACTATTATTGATTTCATTTATTATTTCTTTTTTTGTTTTTTCAAAGTTTTTTTTCCCCACTTCAGCGAAAAAATTATTGAACTCTTCTGCTTTAGCACTTACATCTACCTCATCGGGTATAATTGATATGTTACTACTTTTATTACAGTTATTGGAAAGCATGGTTTTAGCAATTTTCCATGTATCAGAGATATTGCCTTTAGCATTTTGAAATTCATTTTTGTAATACTGTTTCTTACTGTTACTTAATAATGATTTTACTTGTTTCTTTTGCTCTGTAAACTTTTCTCTTAAAGGGATATTATCTCTTTGTAGTTTTACTTCATTTTGTAGTTTGTCTCTTTCTTTCATAATGTTTTTTATGTCATCTGTTATCCAAGGAGCGGGGGGACGAAATATTTCTCTTGTCACGAGTGGTGCACATCGATCTATACATGATGATAAGACACTGGTTAAAATTCTTACTTGTATATTTATATTATCGGTATATAGAATTTCATTTAATTTATGTACTTCATTCATAAGTAAACTACAAAGTAATTCTTGTGAATAATTTCTTAAGCATCTGAATGTTTTAAAGATTGGTTGTCTCTTTGGTTTGCGAATATTTAGGGACGTTACAATTTCCTCGTGGTCTGCTATAGGGCTTGGCATTACGTCACACTTAGTTATCATATGTTTGGAGTTTGTTATTACTAGATCGATTTGGGAAACTGAAGTGGAAGTGATTCTAGTTGGTTTATTTATAATCTGTTCTAGATTTAAATTCTTAATAAGTCTACTCATATTATTTTCTCTTTTTAGTTGATCATCATTAAAATCGCCATATATAAAAACTGGTTTGTTTTTTAAAATTATCTCCTTAAAAACGTCCAAAATATAGCTAAAGGAGGTTACCGGGGCTTTGGGGTGGCGATACACGCAGCCTATGATAATAGAAGGAAACTTTTTATGTTGGACAGAGATCCATTTATCTTCCACTCCTTCGTGCTTCTCAGTTTCAAGATTTAGTTCAGTGGCCTTCAAATAATTTTTAACAAATAAACATACACCTCCACCTCTACCACTGTCATAGCGATAAATATTATATGAAGGAATATTAATAAATGCATTATTAATTGACGGATACAGCCATGATTCGCTAATGCAAAGAACATCAATATTTTCTTGTACAAGCATATGTTCAAGAGAGAGAGAGAGAGAGAGAGAGAGAGAGAGAGAGAGGAGAGAGAGAGAGAGAGAGAGAGAGAGAGAGAGAGAGAGAGAGAGAGAGAGAGAGAGAGAGAGAGAGAGAGAGAGAGAGAGAGAGAGAGAGAGAGAGAGAGAGAGAGAGAGAGAGAGAATTTCACAGTATTCTTTTCTGAACTCAAATTTTTCTGCTAGGTAAACCAACAAGAGTTTCAGCTTGAAGTCTCCAGCAGCATTAGCCACCAAGCAAAGTCAGTCTTTCCTTGCTAACTTTATGGCATGGTGGTCTCTTTTCCTCCTTGGCAGAACAAACCAGACTCATCTGAGTTAAACACTTGTTCAGCTCAGTAACATCTCCTTAATTATCTTGACCATTGCACTAGGAAAAATCACTTGCTGCTTTCTCATCAACACTAGCAGCTTCACCTTACACCTGAAGGTTATGTAAATTAGCCTTAAGCTTCATAAATCAACCCCTACTGGCCATAAACTTCACTTTCAATCCTTTCCCCTTTTCCATTTGCACAGCATTAGAAAATCTTTTAGTTTTTTCATGGATCAACAGCAGGCTCACTGGGAAAGGCAGTTTATGCTGGTCATCTAGCCAAAGCACTAATGATTACACTGCCAAGTAATCACAGTGGACTTCATAAGAACAGAGCCTTTCACATGTTCAAGGATGCAATCTTTCCAAAATAACTGTCACCACATTCAGATGGCTTATCCCAATTGAGAGGCCAATGTTGGTAGCAGTGTTTCCCTTTTGGAAGCATTTTACTATATCTGCTTTAACTTCCATTGCGATGGCTTTCTTTTCTTTGAAGAACTACAATCAGAAGAATCTCTTTTACACTTTGGGAGGTATTATGCAGGCCCAAAAACAAGCATTATGAACTAAAGAGAGAATGAGTGCAAGACCATTATGCCGTACGAACGGGAACTGGGCGATGCTTCTTCCTTAGCCTAATGTGATTGACAACATATTCTTCTGCCATCCTCAACAAACTGTTCCACAAGAAAATCATATTTGTGACTATGTATTTGGCAATTTTGTAATTAAATTCAAAGTAGGTCTTCACATAAGCAAATACATAACAAATAAATAAACAAAACCATTAACTTGATATATGCATATAAAAAATGCCGCATGACGATGTATTTGTCTGCCACGTTCAACAAATTGTTCCGCATGAAGATTGTATTGACAACTATGTATTTGGTGATTTCAGAAACAAATTCAAATTAGGTCCTTCACATAAACAAATACATAAACATATAAATAAATAAAACCATGTATATACTGTATGACGACGTATATACAGCATATATATATATATATATATATATATATATATATATATATATATATATATATATATATATATATATATATATATATATATATATATATATATATATATTATATATATATATATATAATATATATATAAGGAGGTCCCCATTTTACTTCATTCCTAGTTATGTCATTTTTCCTTTAAGTTGGAGGCAAATAAATAATTAATATTTTGACCTACCTGGTTTGTGCAGTAAATTCAAACCGCTAGCTGAATAGTTTGTGAGCAAGGCAGACAAATACACGGCTAGCAGCACAGCTGTAATCATTTATATCAAGTTATTGGCTTTATTTATATATTTGGTTATATTGAAGGATTATATTGAATTTATTTACAACATGACCAAAAACACAGTTGTAAATACGATTTGATGCAAAATAGTTTGTTGAGCATTGTGAAAAAATGCGTTGTCATGTGGCATTAGGAGAGGAAGAAGAACCACAGCTTAGTTTACTCTCGCCCACTATATTGTTCCTCAAGTTCATCTGCACTCTCGTTGGTGTCGCTCATGTTCGCTTGTTATTGACATTATTATGTCTACCAAGCATAGTGGTGATAGGTCTGATGGCAGTGCTACGAAGAAGAGAAAAGCCATAACCATAGTAATTATATTTGAAATAGTATAATGCTCGGAAAAGGGAGAAACTACTACAGACATTGGCCACCACTGGGATTAGCCTGTATAACCATTGTGACGATCATTAAAAATAAAGATCGCATACGAGTACACGTGAATAGATATACTCCTATGACGTCGACTGTGAATACAAAGCAGAGTAGTCACTTTATGATCGAAATGGAAAGGCTATTATTGCTTTAGCTTGATGACCAGCATCGACAGCGTATCCCAGTGAGCCTCATGGTGATACAAGAAAAGGCTAAATTATTGTTCGATGCCGTGAAAAGAGAAAAGGGGAAGGGAGTAAAAGTGAAAAGTTTGTGGTCAGTAGGGCTGGGTTTACTTGTTTTAAGAGTCGTGCTAATTTGCATAATCTAAGGTTGCAAGGTGAAGCTGCTAGTGGTGATGAGAAAGCAGCAAAAGAGTTTCCCAGTCTGCTAGCAGAAATAATTAGGGAGGGGGTTACCATGCCAAACAAGTATTTAACGTGGATGAGTCTGGCTTGTTATGGTAGCATATGCCTAGTTGTACATACATCATCAAGGAGGAGAAGACAGCAAAAGGCTTTAAAGTTAGCAAGGAGAGACTGACTTTGCTTTTAGAAGCTAATGCTTCTGGAGACTGCAAGCTGAAGCTCTTGTTGGTGTACTTGGCAGAAAATCTAGGCACTAAAAGGCATTTGGAAGGGTCAACTGCCAGTCGTCTGGAAGTCCAAAAAAAAAAAAAAAAAAAAAAGGCTTGGATAACTTATCAGATATTTGCGGACTGGTTCAGCAAACATGTTTTGCCTTAAGTGGAGAGGTACTGTGCTTCCAAGGGACTACAGTTTAAGGAATTGCCAGTGAGATTTATCGACCACATATGATGAAGGGTGAAGCTACTTCATTTTTTCGGAAGATGTCTTTAGTGAGATGAAGTTCTCCAATATTATAATAATAATAATAATAATAATAATAATAATAATAATAATAATAATAATAATATAATAATAATAATAATAATAATAATGAATAATAATAATAATAATGAAATATATATACTTTACAATGAAAGTAATGTGACGTATTTCTCTGCAATGATACTATTGCATAATAACGTTCAATACGAAATTGTGAACTAAACTGAAAGTCATATAGGAATAACACCGATTAGAAAGCTACATTTAACTGTATGTATTACCCTCTTACTTATTAGTTCAATTACATGTCTACTTATAAGTTACTTTTACTCTTAGAAGAATAGCCACTGTGCAAAAATGGAAATAAATTTTTGTTTATTTGTTTGTTAGATGTTATCAAGAAATGCGATCCCTTAGAAACGGGTTGAAGCTAACTTAAAAGAAGAAAAGGTGTCTCAAGGCAAGAGCATCTTATTAAAAGATATAGTGTCTTATATAACACAGATAAAAACAGTACATGTACTTAAGAGTACCCCTCGTTAATAAAAAACAAAATTATGTTGTACTATTCAGATATGTACATAGAACAATAGCAAACAATTGTATGAAGATATAGAAAATCTGAATGCTTTTATGTGTTGCTTTAATAAGCATTACTTAAATAATGACACTTATATCCCAGTAAGCAACACAAATCGTCTGGGCAAGCTACATACTATAAACATTTACCCAGTACCTTGCCCATTCAAGGTCAGGGTCTCTTGCCCCACAAGTGGGTTGCTGGGGCTACAATATTTAATGGCAATTTACCAAATCTGAGTGCTTCAACTTTGGCTTCCATTTTAAAGTACTCAATTACCTGAATACTTTTGGTATAAAAAAAAAGAAGTGAAGTCTATTGATGTCATAAAGTCTAAATGTACATTCAAATAAAAAAATCAAAGCATTCATACTTGTAAAGTAGAAATGAATGATAAAGTAACAACTGCAGTTGAGTCTAAATTTAGAAAGACACTTTAAAAGGTTTGACTGCCTAATAATATTGTGATCTGCTGTAGTATCAATATAATCACAGGATTAAAATTGAGTACATCAAAATTAATGAGATTTTTGCAGTTATTGACTGGAAAATCTTATTTAAGGGGAGATCACACAGCAGATGCCAAAATTTTCCAGGCTGCTTTTAGAGCCAATATCTTATATTCATTGCCTTCTTCGTGAGCGTTTTCATTGTGGGACCAAGTTTCATACTATTGGGTTATAAACAGTATTTATTTTTAATTATTATTTTATTTACTGTTATATGAAAATCTTAAATTCGAAAAATTCTTTGTTTGATGAGATATTAGCATAGGGTATTATGCAAACATTCAACAATAAAGTTATGTTGGGATCTTCTCCTATCATTCCAAATAATGTTGAAAATACCACTCTGAAAAAATGCAACAATAAAATATCAAGAAATTCTGCCTGTCATTGTATTCAACAATAAAATAATTCAGAAATTCCTCCAGTTTTGAAACAAAATCCGCAACGTACTTTTACATATATGAATGCAAGAATAAAGTGTGCAAAGTTTGATATCTGTATTACAAAAATGGTAGGAGTTATAGGCCGTGAAAGTAAATTATTATTTTCTTCTTTTTTTTTTTAGAAAACAACGAATTCACACTATCTTAATCATTATCAGGTTACTTAGGTCTAACCTCTATTTCCCATTTTCTAGTGAGTTAAGTTGATAAAAAACGCTCGTATACGTTCCTGTTTCATGCGAAACTATTTTTTATTTTCAATTTGTAAAAAATATAAAAATTGAGTGATTCTGATCACTCTGTTGTGTGGTCTCCCCTTAACAACAAATGCACAGGAAATGTACGAAATCTTTTGTAAGGCATATGAGAAGATAGTCACTTTTTGCATACCTTTTACCAAAATAGGAGTTATTCATGCCAGAGAGAAATGGATCAATAATGAGTGTAAGAGACCTAAGGAGTGGAGAGACATATACTGGAAAAGGAATAGGAGTAAAAAAATATAGATGCCTGGGAGTCTTATAAAAGAGCATGAAATGATTACTTAAGTAAAAGAAGAGAGGCAAAGAGAGAATATGAAAGGGATATCACCAGGAAGACTAAAGAAAATCCCAAACTATTCCACAGTTTTATGAGAGGAAAACTGAAGGTCAAAGAACAGATTTTAAAGCTAAAGAGAGCGGGTGGAATCATTGCTGAGACGGATGAAGAGATCTGCGAAGAATTAAACAAAGAGTTTCAGTCAGTATTTAAAGCACCCTTTCAGTTGGCACAGATAGGAGTACATGGGCCGGATTAGAGAACATCATCTTTTCAGCCACAGAGGTATGCAAAATGATGGTGGAGTTAGATGCCCAATATCGGTGGCACTATGCATCATATCTGAAAAGTCGTTGGGGGTCTTTGTAGAATTCAAGATGCTGGAAACAAGCAAACGTAGTGCCTATCTTCAAAAAGGGAAGGAGGGATACAGCTCTAAGCAATAGGCCTATTTCCTTGACCAGCATAGTCTGCAAAGTTATGGAGAAACAACTAAGAAAACACATCTCCCTTCACTTGGAATCCTTCAAATTTTTGTCAGTGAGACAACATGGCTTCAGAGAAGGCAGATCAACAGTAACATACTTATGAAAATACTATGATGGTGTGTGCTGGATATTTCAGTTAAGATAGGGCTTTGTGGATTGCATATTTCTAGATATTCAAGGGGTATTTGATACGGTCACACACAGAAGACTTATTTAGAAGCTGCAAAAAATGGCGAGAATATATGGAAATGTTTTGGTATGAATAAAAATTTACATGGAAAGGAACAGATGATTTGAGTAAAATCCCCAGTGTCTGAATGAAAATGGGTTGGTTTTAGGACCACTTTTGTTTCTTGTATAATTAAATGACCTACCAGAGTCTGTTAATACATTCTTAATTAAGTTTGTAGATGATGCAAAGATTGTGAAGAAAGTAAGAGGCGAAAATGATGGTAGAGAACTTCAGAAAAAGCTAAATAGTCTGCACGAGTGGTAAAAAAGTGGCTAATGAAAGTTAATACTGCAAAATGTAAAATAATGTGAATATGTACAAGTGTGAGAAGGTCCAAGAGACGGAGAATAAGAGAGATCTACAAGCAATCTTACTGGCGGATTTGTCTACAGAAATGCATATATATGGTATAGTAAAGGCAGCATATTCTTTCTTAGCAAATGTAAAGAGTAGTCTTCAGACACATGAACAAAGAAATGTTCAGATATATTTATGTAACCTATGTGAGGCCATAGCTTGAATATGCAGCCCCCTTTTGGAATCCACGCTCGAATCAGCACGTAGCTAAGCTGGAAAAAGTTCAAAGACATGCCATGAAGCTGGTGTCAGAAATACGCAATCTGAGTTATGATGAGAGGCTGAGGGAATTAGACTTCCAATCACTCGAAGCTAGAAGAATGAGGGGAAATATGTTTAAAGTTTTAAATTCCTTCATGATTATGACAGAGTGGATAGGGATCGATATTTTGATATGGCTGGCACTAGAATTAGAGTTCTTAGTTTGAAGCTTCATAATAAAACTTCTTTGCAGGATGTAAGAAAGTAGTTTTTTTAGTGTAAGAGTAGTTTATGTTTGGAGTTCGCTAAGCGAGGAGGTAGTTAATGCTAACTCAATCCATAGTTTTATGGACAAGCATGATAAGTATCACTAAGTACAAAAATGGAACCGGCAAGGAGACGGAGAGTTACAAGCATATGGGTCTTTCCTGTAAGCACAATTAGGTAATTACACAGATTTAAACTATGACCTCTAGTTCTGGAGCCAGCCATAAGAAAATATTGATCCCTATCAATTCTGTCATAACTATAAAGGAATTAAAAAACCGTCACCATATCCCCCATCATTCTTAGCTATGAGTGATGGTAAGTCTAATTCCCTCAGTCTCTCCTCACAACTGAGATTGCGTATTTCTGGCACCATTTTCGTGGCATGTCTTTGAACTTTTTCCAGCTTAACTATGTGCTTTTTCAAGTGTGGTTTCCAAATGGGGACTGCATTTTAAATTTTGCCCTCACATAGCTTAATTGCGCCTGAAGGCTACCCTTACATTTTCTAAGAATGCATATGCTGCCCTTACTATGCCATTTATATGCATTTCTGGAGATAAATCTGCCAGTATGTTTGCTCGTAAATCTCTCTCTTACTCTCAGGCTCTAGAAGTTCTGCTTCTGCTATAGAGTATTCAAGCTTGGGCTTTCTCGCACTTGTATCCAGTCTCATTACCTTAGACTTAGAAGTATGGAATTTTATTAGCCACTTTTCTGACCACTCATGAAGAGTATTTAGGTCTTCCGGAAGTTCTTTACCAATGTTCTTGTCTATTACATTTTGCACAATCTGTGCATCATCTGAAAACATATTCATGAATGCATTTAAAGACTCTGGTAGATCATTTACACATACAAGGAACAAAAGTGGCCCTAAAACTGAACCCTGTGGAACTCCACTACTAACCCTTCTCCATTCAGACAATAAGTGTCTTACTCTAACCCTCTGTTCCCTTCCTTCCAAGTAAATTTTTATCCATTTCAAGATATTTCCACCTATTCTTGCCCAGCCCTCCCTTTCCTGAAAGAGTCGACTTACTTCATCATAAAATTCTAATAAGTTTGTTACTATTCTGGAAGTCTAGGAATATGCAATGTGCCCAGCCCTCTCTTTCCTGTAAGATTCGACTTACTTCATAATAAAATTGTAATAAGTATGTTTCTGTTGATCTACATTCTCTGAAGCCATGTTGTCTCACTGACAAAAAGTTGAGGGATTCCAAGTGAAGAGAGATGTGTTTTCTTAGTAGTTTCTTCATAAATTTGCAAACTATGCTGGTTATGAAAACAGGTCTATAGTTTAGAGCTGTCTCCCTCCTTCCCTTTTTGAAGATAACTACAACATTCGCTTGTTTCCAGCATCTTGGAATCTCCCCAGATTCCAGTGGCTTTTCACATATGATAAATTGTGCCACCGATATTGACTTAGCGAATTTCATAAGTACATAAGGGGATATATCATCAGGACCTGTGGCTTTATGGGCATCTAACTCCATCAGTACTTTGCATACCTCTGTGGCTGAAAATATGATGTTCTATATACCGGCCCATGAGCTCCTATCTCTGCAATCTGAGGGGGTGGGGTATATTCTACTGTAAATTCTTCATCCATCTCAGTGATGCTTCCATCCGCTCTCTTTAGCTTTAAAACCTGTTCTTTAATCTTTAGTTTTCCTCTGATAAATCTGTGAAAAAGTTTAGGATTTTCTTTAGTCTTCCTGGTGACATCCCTTTCATAGTCTCTCTCTGCCTCTCTTCTTTTACTAAGGTAATCATTACTTGCTCTTTTATAACTCTGCCAGACATGTATGCTTTTTCTCCTCCTATACCTTTTCCAACATTTGTCTCTCTACTCCTTAGCTCTCTTCCACTTATTATTGAACCATTTCTCTCTGGCATGATGAACTATTTTGGTGTAAGGTACGAAACAGTCTTTCATCTTCCCATATTCCTCACAAAAGATGTCGTACATTTCTTGTACATATTTGTTGTTAAATAAGGTCCTCCAGTCAATAACTGCAAAAAGCTAATTAATTTTGATGTACTCTCCTTATGGATAGCTCCTCCTCATGTCTACATTTCCTCTACTTTGAGGCAAGAACAACACACAGTGGTCACTCTTGCCAATAGGTTGTCCACACTCATTTTTTTTTATATACAACACATTATCTGTGAATACTAGATCAAGCAGCGATGGCTCATCTTCACCCTTAGCCCTCGTTGGTTCCATTACATGTTGGTGTAGGAAATTCCCTGGTAGGCAATCTAGGAATCTTGCCCCGAATGGGTCCTCTCCACTGTGTGGGTCACGATTTATCCAATTTATCTCTCTATAATTAAAACTCCCACACTCAAAATTCTATATTTCCTCTCCCAAGCAATGTTAACAACCGAGTTTATGACTTCAATAGTACCTATATGACTTTCCTCATATACTTTTAGCCTATGTTGGTTCTTGGCGGATTATATACAGCAGTTATTATAATGCTCTCTGTATGTGTGTGTGTGTGGTATCATTTTATATGTAGAACAGGAAAATAAAGTAATATAAGTCTGTTTCTGCGTACATTTAGTATGTTCTGGTGCTGGTCTCATGCCAAGATTAATGTAGCAGATTGGTGTCGCGACAGACATACTGCCATAAATCTTAATGCCAAATACAATACTAGCTACCAAAAAGCTAGTGAGGATTATTGACCACATAGGAAGAATGGTGAAGCCACTTTTAG
This sequence comes from Halocaridina rubra, assembly GCA_037179515.1. Lineage (NCBI taxonomy): Eukaryota > Metazoa > Arthropoda > Malacostraca > Decapoda > Atyidae > Halocaridina > Halocaridina rubra. The sequence goes on from JAXCGZ010011362.1 coordinate 146,526, forward strand.
ATAAGATCAGATGGTATATATTCATTATTTTGGAAGATGTCTTTAGTGAGAAATCTTTTATCAATAATAATAATAATAATAATAATAATAATAATAATAATAATAATAATAATAATAATAATAAATAAATATATATGCTTTGCAATAAAAGCAATGAGACGTATTCCTTTGCATTGTTGCTATTGCATAATAACTTTTAATATGAAAATATAAAGAAAAATAAAAGTGATCTAGGAATAACACCGAACAGGTGTATAGTATATATATATATATATATATATATATATATATATATATATATATATATATATGGGTTAAAGTGAAGGAAGAGAAGAAGAAATTGTGTCTCAGAGTAAGGGCACCATTTTCGTAATAATTCGTGTCCTTGTATATATAAAGATTTAACAGAGATAATGCTGAATCTTATTAAAAGATATAAAGTCTTATATAACACCGATAAAGGCACTACCGTTACTTAACAGTACCCCTCGATAATAAAAAAACAAAATTATGTTGTACTGTTCAGATATGTACATATAACAACAGTAAATAATTCTATGAAAATATAGAAAATCTGAACATTTATATGTGTTGCTTTAATAAGCAACACAAATCGTCTGGGCAAGCTGCATGCTCTAAACATTTATCTGGTACCTCGCTCTTTCAAGGTCAGGGCCTCTTGTCCCACAAGTGGGTTGCTGGGGCTTACGATAATTAATGGCTATTCACCAGATCTGACGGATTCAACATTGGCTTCTATTTTTAAAGTACTCAATTACCTGATTACTTTTGATAAAAAAAAATGAAGCTAATTGATGTCATCAAATTTAAATGTACATTCAAGGCATGAACGACAAAGTAACAAATGCAGGTGACTTGTAAATTTCGCCAGTGCACTTTACAAAGGTTTGTTTGCCTAATAATATTGCAATCTGCTGTAACATCAAAATATTCACAGCATAAAATATTCTGCTAAGTTCAGAGGTGCTGATATATATATATATATATATATATATATATATATATATATATGCATATATATATATATATATATATATATATATATATATATATATATATATATATATATGTATTATGAGTGACACCGGGACAGGCAGAAACTGCCCTCATCAATAAAGGCCCGGGCACGGGCACGAGTATATATATATATATATATATATATATATATATATATATATATATATATATATATATATATATATATATATATATATATATATATATATATATATATATATATATATATATATATATATGTATTATGAGTGACACCGGGACAGGCAGAAACTGCCCTCATCAATAAAGGCCCGGGCACGGGCACGAGATATATATATATATATATATATATATATATATATATATATATATATATATATATATATATATATATATATATATATATATATATATATATATATATATATATATATATATATATATATATATATATATATATATATATATATATATATATATATATATATATATATATATATATATATATATATATATATATATATATAATGTAGTCACCGTGGCAAAACGGTAGCGTCCGCTACTTTGAGGAGTCAAGTCGAGCGTTCGAGCCCTGCCACGGTCTGAGGTTAGTAAGGGTATGCACTCGGTGACGATTACATGTGCCAAAGCAAATCCTTCGTAAGAAGGCAAACCGTCTTAGCCCTTGGTAGAAAAGGGAGTCCGTGACGTAAAACCGAATCATTCATATATATATATATATATATATATATATATATATATATATATATATATATATATATATATATATATATATATATATATATATATATATATATATATACACTGTATTACTATTTCTATTATTGACAACACCTCAAGTTACCTTTTTGTGCCATTGCTTTAGTAACTGACGCAAGCTTCCAAGCGATATTAAAGGTTGACAGTGGCTTTTGGTAGCGCTTTTAAATCCACTGAAGAGTATACGTGCCTTCCGTCCACCCTCGCTGGTCGCTCTATACTGAACTACGACTACAAACTGAAGTGGACTGGTACCGTTATCATTAGGACGTTACCAAGTGACGTCACTGAACCTATTCACATGTGACCCCTTCCCATAGGAAATGTAAACTATTCTGCAAATTCCATATCTATATTTCAGTCGTAATTACATGGCAGTAACAAATAAATGATTTGGAACTTTTCAGCACTCATGTACTTTAGCAGGTTTAAAGTAGGTTATTGCATGAAAGCTTAGGAATTCAAAGTAATCACCCCTCATTCTTATAACTGTGAATGATAGTAAAATCTAATATCCTAAGCCTCTCCTCATAATGTGATTGCCTATTTGTGGCACCAGTTTCGTGGCATGTCTTTATTTTTTTTTCTACCACAATTATGTTTTTGTCAAGTGCGGATTCCATGATGGTGGTACATATTCAAGCTAAACCTCACATAAGCTACATGAATATTTCTGAACATTACCTTGTCCATGTGTCTGAAGGCTACCCTTACATTTGCCAAGAAAGCATATGCAGCCCTACTAAGCCAATTGTATGCATTTCCAGAGATAAATCTGCCAATATGTTTACCCCTAGATCTCTCTCATTCTCTGCACCAGCTACTGAGTACCCAAACTTGGGCTTTCTTACACTTGTATCCATTTTAATCATCTTACAATTTGAAGTATTGAATTTCATTTCCACTTTTCTGACCGCTCATACAGACTAATTAGGTCATCCTGATGTTCTCTACCATTGTCCTTGTCTTTTACTTTTTTTTCACAATCATTATATCATCTGCAAATGTATTCAAGAACTTATTTATAGACACTGGTAGGTCATTTACATATACAAGGAACAAAAGTGGACCAAAAACTGAACCCCGTTGAATCCCATTAATAACCTTTATCTAGTCATACACTGACTGTCTCACTCTGATCTTCTGTTCCCTTCCTTCTAAGTAAGTTTTTATACATTCCATGACATTTCCACCTAATCTTACCATTATCTGCAGCTTCTTAATTAGTCTTCACTATGGGACCATATCAAATGCCTTCAGAAAATATAAGAATATGTAATCTACCCAGCCCTCTCTTGTAAGCTGTGGCTTACCTCATCATAAATATATCTAAGTTTGTAACTGTACATTTGCATTCTCTGTAGCCATAATATCTCACTGACAAAAAGATGAAGGATGCTAAGTGGAAAAAGATTCTCCATAGCTTTGCAAACTATGCTGGTCAAAGAAACAGGCCTATTGTTTAGAGCTATATTTCTCCTTCCCTTTTGAAGATAGGCTTCATATTTTCTTGTTGCCAGCATCTTGGAATCTCCCCAGATTCCAGCGACTTTTAAAATATAATGCATAGCACCAATGATATTGGCATATCACACTTCTTAATCACATAAGGGAATAAGTCATCAGGACCCACAGCTTTATGAGAATCTAACTCCATCAATTCTTTGCTTACCTTTGTAGATGAAAAAACGATGTACTCTAATGCCGACCCAAGATCTCCTATTTCTGCAACCTGAGGGAGTAGAGTATTTTCTGCTGTAAATACTGACTGAAACTGCTTGTTCAGCTCTTCGTAGATCTCTTCATATGTCTCAGAAATGCTTCCATCTACCCTCTTTAACTTTAAAGCTTGCTCTTTGACCCTCAGTTTTCCTCTGAGAAAGCTATGGAAATATTTGTTTTTTCTTACTTTAGTCTTCCTGGTGATATCCTTTTCATAGTTTCTTTCTGCCTTTCTTCTTTTACTTAGGAAATAATTTCTTGCTCATTTGTTAGTCTGCTAGGCATTTATGTTTTTTTTCTCCTATATCTATTCCAGCATTTGTCTTTCCACTTAGTTCTCCTACATTATTGAACCATTTCTCTCTGGCATTAATAACTTCTATTTTGGTGCATGGTATGCAACAAGTAATTATCTTCTTATATTCCTCATAAAAGATTTCGTACAGCTCTTCTATAGATTTGTTGCTAGCTATGGTCATCCACTCAAAAACTGCAAAAAGAGAATTAATATTGCTGTAATATGCTTTTGGATAATTTCTCCTCGTTTCCTTCTCAGTTCCCCTATTCTCGGGTAGAACACCTTCGCCCCTATACTCCATCAACAACAAACTGTGTTCAATTTTTCAATTTGAATCATATTCAGTTTTGCCAATATCCAACACATAATCAGTAAATACAAGACAGAGTAGTAATGGCTCATCCCTAACCCTGGGCCTCGTTGATTCCAGAACATGTTGGTGCAGGAAATTTCCTGGTAGACAATCTAGGAATCTTGCATATAAAGAATCCTCCCCACCATGCTGGTCAAGATTAATCCATTCTATCTATGATTAAACTTTCCCACAATCAAAATCCTACACTTTTTCTCCTTTGCTATGTTAACAACTGAGGTTATAATTTAAGTAGTGCTTATATGTCTTTCTTTATAAACTTGTGGCATTTGTTAATTCCTTGGTGGGTTATGTACAACAGCTATTATAATGCTCTCTGAACCAGTATTTATGCGGGGAAAAAAAAAATTGATCTCAACTTCCATAGCAGTTTATTTCCTCAGCCTGAAACTATTCTCTTATAAGCAATGCTTTTCCTCCATCAGTCCTCTCAGGTCTTTCTACCTTCAGTTTTTTGCAGCCTTTAGGGAAAACAGTGTCATAATGTCGTGAATCCTATTCTTTAATTCTACTGCCTTGCCAGCTATCCCATCATCATATGTGTACTGCGGTCCCCTGATTTTTTAGCATTATCTTCTTAGGCTAGATAAATCTTGAAATAAATATATTTCTTCTCTTTTAATGCCATTTGGAGAGGATTGATTCTCTGTTGCCACCCTTGATGGGAGAGGCCGAAAATGATTTTCGTCTAATGGTGACTTCGCACTATGGCGTCAGGCCTGTCATATTGTTGAATGACCCGGTCATCCACCCTCATTTGAATTGGGTTTAATAGTAACTTAGAACAAAAATACAGTAATTTCTTTTACTGTAATTAAATATGTTGTCTTAGCATATATGACTGTTTGACTCGTTATTGTGCAAGATTAGCGTGTTCTAAGACGTATTTCTCTTCTAACTACATGTGTTACCCTCTCTGAACAACTTCAAGCTCTGGGTGGGGTCGATGAGTTGACAAGTCTCGTTATCTGCACATGCCAAAAGAAGAAGAAGAGTGATCTCCATATAAAATTTTCCTTAGTAGGTTCAGAAGGACCTGTCATCGAATACAGGTAATGAAGTCAGGGAAAAATGACTAACTTAACCTAACCTGTGAATTTTTACCTTGGATTTTTTTTCCTGTGACTGTATTACTGGCTAGGGTGTAATCACGGATCATCAGTGAAGATTGGTAAAATCACAAGAATGACGGAAATGGGCATGTCTTTCTGACATGTAAGAATTCTGTTTAGCCAATTTCGGATTATACCATATCAGTTTTTTTTTTTTTAGCTCTGTGCTGGGATAATGAATATCTAAAACTTGCAAAGAACGGTAATTATTCCTATGTACGAATCCAGGGAAAAATAACTGGAAAAAATCTAACCTAACCTAACTTGAATTTTTATCCTGTGACTTTATTAACGGCCTCGATATATTCAAGGCAAGTCACCAAACCTAACCTAGCCTAACAATTCCTGGGAGTATTTAACTTTACTTGGAGTTCTGGAAGGTTACTGTTCTCTATAAGTTTCGAATATCGTAAAAGTAGGTACTCTCTGTTCTATTAAGAATTTATATTCATGATTCTCAACTTGCTTATTTCGTTCAGTGAAAGGATTACATTACCCCTGACTCATTTACAGCCCATTTGTGTTACTGTCTCGTTGAATTACTACTTGATTTTTCTCACTCACCATACGCCTGTGTAGATACTTCTCTACCTGTCAGTCAGCTGACCATGTATGAAGCTCCTCCAGGACCCTCCGCCCAGCAAAGGGCTGCTGGGGACTGAGGGCCATTACATTTGGTCAGCCATGCGTTGCTTGAGCAAAGAGGTTATATTCCAGTGTCTTGCTAGGACTATCCTGGAAAGATTAGAAAAATGATTAAAGACATTCATGTATTTTGCAGTATCACAAGTCTTCACCTCTTCCTGGTGGAAAATCTTGCACTCAAAGGCAATCTAGCAGTTTTTGTTCAATTTAGACGCCCCAGCAAGTGGAGTCATATACCATGTAGAGAATAGGCTAAACACTGTTACGAGGCTACGTAGTGCAATCCTATGGATATTAATGGTTTTACACGAATAGCAATAGTAAAAACATACCCTATCTTGAGTGTTCTAAAAGATTACTTGCCACCGTGTTTGCTTATTATGTACCTTTCTGATTTCGAAATAATTTCAGTGCTAAACGAGATTTATTGGGGTTTTTGACTAGTTTTTGGAGAGAATTATTATTAGTTTTAGTCTCAGAGCTTATGAGATCCCCAGTGAGGTTTGGGGACAGTGCCCCAGTCAGGGTTCAGGGTCTACACCCATGAAAGCTATAAGAATAGAATATGAAGTAGCTGTAAGTAACAGATTAAAGTTCGGAATTTTTCATTAGCATCTATCAAATTGTTACATACATATGTAGGATAGTATCCCTCCGAGTGTCACCAATTTGTAAGATAATGTCCCACCGAGTGTCACCAAATTGTAAGATGACTGATGTATGATTTGCTATCCCACCGCTGCCACCAATTTTGTAGGATAGTATCCCTCCGAGTGTCACCAATTTGTAAGATAATATCCCACCGATGCCACCAATTTGTAAGATAGTATCCCTCCGAGTGTCACCAAATTGTAGGATAACTGATGTTTGTAGAATGACTGGGTTATCTCACTGCTTGTCACCAATTTTGTAGTATAGTGGGGTTACTGTTCCACCTGATTATACCAAATATGTCGTGAGATTTCTATTTTATATCATCAGGTGGAACAGTAACCCCACTATACTACAAAATTGGTGACAAGCAGTGAGATAACCCAGTCATTCTACACATATACAAGTCAAAACACACAAATTCAACATGAACTAATGTACCTCGATCGCTCCTCTTAACTCCCTGGGGATAAAGGGCTGTGAAAACCTCTCCCTGACCTGGTTTGATCATATGCAGAGTATGTGGCAAGGATATTGTGCCTTGAGGCCTGGCAGTTGCAGCTAGCCTACCCCCAACACCCACCTCCACATCCTCCCCTCCCAGTTTACTGCAATGAAATACTGTATATGCATTTCCTATTATAATCTGTTATGCACAGTCTGTGACATTAAAATATCTCATTGGCTTCGGAAGAAAAAAGTATTCCAGGAAATTGCTTTTACAAATTTCAAGGAATGCAAAAACAAGATTACCTAACTAAATTATGAGGTAGGTATTTCCCAAAAGTCTATTGACATAGTATTCTAAAAATAGCCACGGTACTTTATAATGATGAAATAAGAAGGAATATATATAAGAGACTTTTACAATATACAATTATAGCCCAGTGATTTAAAAACCTTTCTATTATGCATTCCTGATCATTAAAGTGGTTAATCGTTATATTTGCAAATCTATGTGATAAAAATATTCATCTTAATTTAGTATGTAAAACAAGCTACTAGAAGAGATCAGAATCAGTGTATGACATTTCGTTATTATACAGAAATCAATGATATCATGAAATAGTATATGTTCTTCATTTTACATATATCACACAAAAATGTCAGATAATGCATACATTAATCAAATGGCAATAATGAATATTGCAGAAACTTACATGAAGAATGAATTGGTATGCCATAAAAACTTCTTGCCATATATTGGAGAGACATGTTACAATTTGAATATTGTTCAGGCATAGTCTTAATCATGGTATATTATTTAATTACATGTTCTGTAAGTGAATGAATATTATCAAAGGGAGGCGCATATAAATATTATTTCCAGTCTACTGTCTTTTGCTTCTCTTATGTATGTACACTGCAGATTCAGACAGCAAAACTCGTTATGTGATATAAAAATGCATTATTAATGTCATAATTAGATAATAAATTCAAAGCTGGACCATTCATAATATTTTAATGTTCCCTCAGAAGTGTTTATTGATGTTTCGGTATGTTGTAAAAATGCCATCCTCGGAGCTTAAAGTGGATTTAACATAGGGTTATATGACAGTATTTAAATAAAAATTATTATTATTATGATACCTCCATACTTTAGGCTATACTCTATTAATAAATATATGTTATTTTTCCACAGATAAATATCCCTTAAGACATTCTATATGGTCACTTTGAAGGTCACATGCTCTATTTGGTAAATTTTTTGACTTGCAAAACAGAGAATGGCACAATCAAATTACGCAAAGGTAATTATAACTTCTTTTTCCTTAAAGTGAAAGCATTGTTTAGTATGATATTTAGCATACTGCCCAGCTATTTACTTTGATCCTGTATGCAGTATTAGAAGTTGGAGATATACTGACTTTTTTCTGGTAACCTATCTATGTGCAAGTTTTCTTGTATATGTGTGCAGTTTGTTAGAAGATCCATGTATGTAGGCAATAGAGTATGAGACAGGAAGCATTTAAGTTTGATGCAAAATATGCTTACTAGCCATGCATTTACCAAAGTTGATCGGATTTTTTTTTTTTTTTGTGAGTATGACACCCGGACAGGCAAGAAATTACCCTCATCAAGCCTGAGCATGAAGACAACATTAAGACAGAAAAAGTAGAAGTTAAGGAAAAGGCAGAAATAGGGGTGATACAGGATAGGATAAGGACAGGCTGCAAGAATAATCATAGTACTGAGGACCTAGAGACAGATACCTTCTGCAACTCATAGTTGAGAGTAGAAGAAGAGTGATACGAGACTGATTATGGGTAGCAGATGAAGGTTGTGAAGAAAAGGTGGTGGAATAATGAAGGGTTGAATCGCCAACAAAGGCGTGAAGAAGAGAGGAGGATGGGGTTCTAAGAAGATCATTGTTGAAGATAAGGAACGAAGTTGGTGAAAGAATAAAGCCCTGTGGAACACCAGTGGTAACAGGGAATGAACTACATGTTGCGCCGTCAACACCCACAGATATAAAACTATCTGAAAGAAAACTGAAAATCAGAGAACATAGAGAAAGGGTAAAACCATAAGCAGGGAATTTGGCCAACAGAGACTTGTGCCAGACTCTGTAGAGATATCAGGAGTGACGACAAATGATTGCCCATAGTTCCTCAGAGAAGATAACCATATATGAGTAAGATACGATAGGAGGTCACCAATGGATCTTGCCTGCTGGCTAGTACAGTGGTAATGCGCTGGCTTCGCATTCATGAGGTCAAAAGATCGGTTCCCGTCCAAGACCGAGAGTTAAAGCTGTTTCCTGGCAGTTACTGTTGTGGCTGGACACCACAGTGGGGGGTTGGGGCTTGCCCCGGCTGACGAATACCCATTTGTATTGTAATGGAAATAAAGGTTTATTATTATTATTATTATTATTATTATTATTATTATTATTATTATTATTATTATTATTATTATTATTATTATTATTGTGGAAGCCATGCTGGTGATTGGAGATAAGCGAGTAAGATTCAAGATGTTTAAAGAAGTGAGAATTGAGCAAAGTTCTGAATACTTTAGTGATTGCAGAGGCCAGGGCAATAGGTCAGTACTTTGAAGGAATAGAGCGGTCATCTTCTCAGGAACAGGTTGAACTAGAGCATGCCTCCAAGATGAATACTGGTTGAGAGAATGACGCAAAAAAAAACCGGCAAATCATTGGAGCCAGTTCATTTGCAAACTCATTAAGGAATCTTTCAGGGGTACCATCGGCTCCGGATGCCTTGTTCGTCTTTAGAGAGCAAAGTACCTTTTGGACTTTGCGTGAAGAAACTTTAAAAGAGGGCATAGGGTTAGAGAGGGGTAAAGTATGAGGGACAGGTGCACTGGAATCGCATTTGGAAGATTTGACTAAATGCTGAAATGTTGTGATGGTTCCCCTTAAATTGGAGATGGGGGCTGATGATGCAAGCCACCCACAGGAGTATAGGTAAGCAATACTGTATAGTGTACTTTTGCTATTTTTATCTTAGATTATGTTTTATGTCTTAGATTCTTTATTTTTAATATAAGTGGGGGACCTAGGTTTGTATTCAGGTGTGTTATATATATATATATATATATATATATATATATATATATATATATATATATATATATATATATATATATATATATATATATATATATATATATATATATATATATATATATATATATATATATATATATATATATATATATATATATATATATATATATATATATATATATATATATATATATATATATATATATATATATGTGTGTGTGTGTGTGTGTGAATCATATTCTACCCCTGACCAAGACTCGAACCCATGACACATAATTACTGCGCCAAGGCGCTATTAACTACACCACTGAAGGTCTAAAGAAGAAGCAAACCTTACAACTAACAGCTATTCTAGGAATGAATGCATTCATTCTGAATGTATTGTTGTTCATATTACTGTTTCTCCTACCTGACCGGAGCTTGAAGCTAGGACACATATATACTGTGCCAAGGCGCTACCAACTACACCACAGAAGGTCTAAAAGAGAAACAAACCTTATAACTTAACTGCTATATTAGGAATGAATGCATTCTATCAGAATACCTTTTTGTTCATATTATAGTTTCTCCCAACCTCATTTCTAGCTTCGTTTTTGCATTTAATTCAAATCCCAATCTAAATGGGCATCAACAGTAATCAGATAAGCACATTACCATATATGAAAACATGAATCATATTTTACCTGACTGGGACTCAAACTAGGACACATATTTACTGTGCCAAAGCGCTATCAACTACACCACAGAAGGTGTAATAGAGAAACCAGCCTTGCAACTTAACTGCTTTGCTAGGAATGAATGGATTCTATCGGAATGCCATTTTCTTCATATTACAGTTTCTCTCAACCTCACATGTGGCTTCGTTTTTGCATTTAATTCAAATCCCTATCTAACTGGGCATCAACAATAATCAGATAAGCACATTACCATATGTGAAAACATGAATCACATTTTACCCGACTGGGACTCGAACCTAGGATGCATATTTACTGTGCCAAGGCGCTACCAACTACACCACAGAAGGTCTAATAAAGAAACCAACCTTGCAATTAACTGCTTTACTAGGAATGAATGCATTCTATCGGAATGCCATTTTGTTCATATTGCAGTTTCTCTCAACCTCACTTGTGGCTTCGTGTTTGCATTTAATTCAAATCCCAATCTAAATGGGCATTAACAGTAATCAGATAACACATTACCATATGTGAAAACATGAATCACATTTTACCCAATTGAGACTCGAACCAAGGGCACATATTTACTGTGCCAAAGTGCTACCAACTACACCACAAAAAGTCTGAAAGAGAAACCAACCTTGCAGCCTAACTACTAAACTAGGAATGAACGCATTCTATCGGAATGCCTTTTTGTTCATATTAAAGTTTCTCCCGACCTCACTCGTGGCTTCGTTTTCGCATTTACTTCAAATCCCAATCTAATTAGGGACCAACAATAATTAAGTAAGCACATTACCATATGTGAAAACATGAATCATTTTTACCCTGACGGGAACTTGAACCTAGGACACATAATTACTGTGCCAAGGTGCTACCAACTACACCATGGAAGGTTAACAGAGAAACCAACCTCACTGATTATGTAGGGAATGTGGAATATGCTGGAGTACATATGTCAAAAATGGCCATGTGGCAAACCAGATCTTCTTCCACTTGGAGCATCCTTTTTAATATCTCGCGTTAACCGCGCACTTCGATTTAATTACTATTATTCTTTATACGTGTTATTCCAGATTCGCGTATAAGGAGAGAGAGATGAAAAGTTGTTTGTGCTTCCATCTCATAACATCGAAATGTTCTTTGCATTGGTGTCAGTTTAATATTTCACTACTGCAACAGTTATAATGTTAAAAATAATGATATTAAAAATAACAATGAAAATAAAAATACAGTAATACATATGATATAAGAAAGAGAGAGAGAGAGAGAAAAGAAATTCATGCGACTTCTTACCAACCAACTGTCGTATCAAAGTGAATGGCCTACAGTGCAGCAAACATAGTCTGTTAAGTATGTATTGGATGATGATGATAATAATAATAATAATAATAAAATAATCATAATAATAATAATAATAATAATAATAATAATTAACAATAATTATAATACACAAAAACATACTTAATATATATGCGTGTGTGTATGTGTCTATCAACTTATGAATAAATCTATTTACCAACAGCCATTCAGAACGTAACTCGTTCGTAAGTTGGGGAGTGTCTGTACTATTAATTTTGTGTATGTGTATTTTATATTTAGTAAAAGAAACTTTAGTGTACCTTTGTACTGGCAGGGGAGTGTTGTAGTGCTCTAGCAAAGAACTGTAATGAGGCGAAATTTTAATTATGAGATGACTGATTTGTTAACCTAAATTTAAACATTATAGATGTTAAAGATACTCTGTGTAATTATAATTTGCTTTGTTTTGCTATTTCTTTGATTAATGACGTGAATAAATTATGAATGGTGTAATAATTAAGTTGAGTGTGTTTGTATTTAGGTTGCAGCATGAAGTTATCATATAATACAGAGTCCTGTGCACCGACTATTCACCATCCTCCTATAAAAACACTAAATCTTAAATGGGCTTGATTTAAGTTATTAAGTACAGTATACGAGTTATTAAGTATACAGTGTTAGTAAAAATTATTAACTTATCTAAAATAAATTTAACTTGCTTTGTTCACATGTTTAATTTAATTATTTACTTTTGTCAGTAGTCAACGCTGCATTCTTAATATCCTATTACGGGTCCCCCATGATCCGTTCAACCCATCTTTGGGTAGAGATTTATACCAACCAATGTTCTTTGCTGCAATAACATATTATGTTCATTATCTAATTTAGTTTATTTTCTTATATTTTAAGTATATTTTACTGCCATCTTTATTTTTAATATGATTTACATATGTCAGAGATGTGTAAGTACTGACAATTATCTAATTTGTACTAATAATTACGTAAGTTTATTTTTTTATTGCCATCTGGTGCTGACAGCAGGGTCTGATTATGTATATAAAGGTATTCAGAAATTTCAGAATTTTAAGTAGTCACTTGTTGGGTTAAATAAATACTAAAGAACATGAAGATTTTTATTAACCTAACAACAAAATAAAGGTTGGCGGGCCTTTACAGAATACTCCCTAAGTGGCTTTTTAGTATTGTGTATGAACTTTCCGCAAACCTTTATTATTATTTCATATTGTATGCAGTAAGCTGTTTGCAGGTATTGTTAAAGAGAATCTGACGTTTTTATTTTATGTGTATCAGTGTAATATACTTTTTTTAAATGTGGCAAAAAAAATTGTTCTTTATTTCTAAATAGTAATTTTATTTTTTCTTGAAATATTGTAATGTGAATTGCAGATATGAGTTTATGTGATTGTAAACATTATAACCATATCTTAGAAGGTTAGTTGCAGAGTAATAGAATTTTAAATTTGTTTTTGGGTCGATTCTTGAAAGCAATAATATATTTTTATTAAAATTCCCGAGTTTTAATGATGTCTACCAACCTCAATTAACAACAGCCCTCTACAGTACAGTGTTCCTTCAATTATCGTGAAGGTTCGGTTCCGGGACCCGGCGCGAGACAGGAAAATCGCGGAATAGGATCAGCCTAAGTGTACATAGATATTTTAATTTATTTTTACGTTTACACCGTATAAACTGTATAAACCCTCCCTGTACTGTTAACAAACCACCCTTTACTTCATAAATAACAGCATGCAAGCGTAAGTTTATATGACATACTCATGTACATAGGTATTTTACAAGTATTTTTACGTTTACTGTATAAACCCTCCCTGCACTGTTAAAAAACCACCCTTTACTTTATAAATAGCAGCATGCAATGTAAATTTATATGTACGTGATAGGTAAACTTACCTTATCTGTTATGGTTAACATTTTCCTTTGCCGCTTAGGCTCACTACAAGAAGCCTTAGAAGATGAAGGATGCTTGGGAGGCATTGCAAAGGTTAAAATATACGAGTAAAAAAATCACAAGCAAAACGTATTAATAAGCATAACATGAACGGCGCATACGTGAATTAAACTGAACGAGTGAGGCGAGACATTGGAAGATGGTGGAAGCCTTTGTCCGAAACGCTGATAGCGGTATCGTATTTCACATGTTGCAATACAGTTAGTATTTATGTTTTTTACTATTTTTTACTGTTTTATTATTTTTAGGCTAAGAAATACGTTTTTTTATCAATAAAATCATGAAACGACTGGAAATTTTAATATACAGTATATGCTAGCTCACGTAGGTGCGACCCCAATACATTGTACGCTATCGGACACTATCTCACGTAGTTGCGAGCCTTTGTCCGAAACGCTGATACCGGTATCGTATTTTACATGTTGCAATACTGTTAGTATTTATGTTTTTTACTATTTTTTGCTGTTTTATTATTCTTAGGCTAAGAAATACGTTTTTTTATCAATAAAATCATGAAACTACTGGAATTTTAATATATATGCTAGCTCACTTAGGTGCGACCCCAATACATTATACGCTATCGGACACTATCTCATGTAGTTGCGAGCCTTTGTCCGAAACGCTGATACTGGTATCGTATTTTACATGTTGCAATACTGTTAGTATTTATGTTTTTTACTATTTTTTACTGTTTTATTATTCTTAGGCTAAGAAATACTTTTTTTTTATCAATAAAATCATGAAACTACTGGAAATTTTAATATATATGCTAGCTCACGTGGTGCGACCCCAATACATTGTACACTATCGGACACTATCTCACGTAGTTGTGAGCCTTTGTCCGAAACGCTGATACCGGTATCGTATTTTACATGTTGCTATACTGTTAGTATTTATGTTTTTTACTGTTTTATTATTCTTAGGCTAAGAAATACTTTTCTTTATCAATAAAATCATGAAACTACTGGAAATATAAATATATATGCTAGCTCACATAGCTGAGACCCCAATACATTGTACGCTATCGGACACTATTTCAAATGATGCAATACTGTGAGTTATACTGTATATCTAAATTTATGTTTTTTACTGTTTTATTATTCGTAGGCTGGGAAATAAATTTTTTTTATCAGTTAGATAATGAAATATGTTTTTTCAATAAAAAAATGAAAATACTGAAGTTTTTTTTTTTTTATTTAATATTTTTGCATATACCCCCCCAAAAAAAATCTCGGTACAGTGAAAACGCGAGCCAACAAACGCGATCCAGCGAAGGATCACTGTACTCTAAATGCAGTTTGCGTTACAGTATGCAGTAAGCAGTATCTAACTACGATGTAACTTTTTTGACATGAAAACAAAAAGAAGTAATTTAAATTTAAGAATTGCATATGAGCCTATGATTTTTCATCATTTTTCAGCTTTGCCTTTGGCATATTATAATATTAAATTATCTTGCTATGGGTGAAAGATCCATATAATAGTTGAATAGTTAATATTTATACTCTGCCACGTTTTTTTGTTAAGTCTGATTTTACAGCAGTTATCATTTTGTATTTAGCTTTAATTTTAGCAAACACTTGAAAGGACTGCATGGAGACAACTAGAAAACAGGTCATCATTTATGAATTGATAGTATATTTTCTGGGATTCTGTTGTCTTTCACCACTCACTTATCCATTCACCCAATTTACTAAATATTCTCCAACCAGCTTGATGCTCATAAATTAGCTTGTAATTGTGCAGCTCCTGGGTTTGTGGCTTGCTGGAAGGTGGTCATTACTGAATGAGGAGCATAGATTTCTGTTTGTTTCTGTGAAAGAGAGTAACACTCCTCATTTCTGTCCATTTACCTTATAAAATGGCTTTCCTTAGTGAATTTATGATTTGAACACCTTCTGATACTTTCTTGAATGTCTGATAACATATCACTTGAACACACTATTCAAGTCATTCGTCAAATTTCCTTTTCTTATTGTCTGTTGTTTTTAAATTAATGAATTATAGTTTCTTACAGTGGACTTCAAAAAAATTTTCATATATGAAGAAGGATCTCAGACTGTTTTTTTTTGTACTGTGTTCATAGATATGTCTGGATGGAATATATAAAAATAATATAATTATATGGACATTTAGCTCAGTGTTGAGTCTTGTAAGATATATGGACACAAATAAAAAATATAAGACTTGATTATTTCTTTCATTCTAGGTTCCATTACAAGATGCAGACATTGCCCCATCTGCCCCTTCTGTTGTTGTTTGTGAGCAACAGGGTCATACTGCCCCACCTCAAGTGTATGACCCACCTCCACCCTATGAAGCTGGGTTCTACCCTCCCCCTCAGGGTTACCAGCCTAATCCAGTTGTTGCACCTCCCCCTCAGCATCAAGTGGCTGCATATGTCCCACCACACCAACTAGGACACACCCCTGTTGTCATGCAGCAGCAAGCTGCAACAGCCCCGGTTGTCTATCAGCAGCCAGTTGCACCAACTGTTATTGTAACACAAACACTTGCACCTGGTGTTTGTTCTGTGTGCAGGGTATGTAGAGAATTTCTTCTCTTATTATTTATGTATAAATCTCTTATAATTACAGTGATCCATCATCTTATGCTGTTAATTGGACCCTCGACCTCCTGCTAATTAAAAACCACATGTGCTCAAGATGTTAATATTAAAGTGCCTTCATACTTTACATTTAGTTTTCCCAACCTTCCATATATTTTAAATTATCCCTAGATTACTGTATTGTACTTAATCTTAATGTGATACAATATTCTCGTAAATCCTATGCAAAACCAGTATTGTTGTTATGATGTATTTTCTGGGAAAATTGGTAGGAATATTTATTTTTAATATTATATATATATATATATATATATATAGAGAGAGAGAGAGAGAGAGAGAGAGAGAGAGAGAGAGAGAGAGAGAGAGAGAGAGAGAGAGAGAGAGAGAGAGAGAGAGAGAGAGAGAGAGAGAGAGAGAGCCCAGCTTACGAACGAGTTGTGTCAGAAATCTTTTTGTAAGTAGAATTATATGTAAGTTGTTTTTAGGTAAAAAAGAACTATTTTACAGTACAGTATATATATATATATATATGCAATACTGTGCAGTACTTAGGCTAAAGACAGTTTACTACATAGAATATAAAGTATTCAGTATTAATGAATTTAAATACAGTAATAATTATGAAATTATGCTGCACAGTACAGTAATACATACAATAATACATGATTAGATAATGGTAGGTGTTTGTTCGTATTTGTAGATTTTCGTAACTCAGTTGTTCGTAAGTAGGAGAGCGCATATATATATATATATATATATATATATATATATATATATATATATATATATATATATATATATATATATATATATATATATATATATATATATATATATATATATATATATATATATATATATATATATATATATATATATATAAATAAATAAAACTATAGCGAAGAGGCTTGAATTAATCAGAAAAGAATGCAGTTAAAACTCTCTCTCTCTCTTATACACACGCACACAATACTAAGTCTGCTGTTCCATATTTTGCCCATTGAATTAACAATGGATGGCGACAGGTTTCTTAAAAATGATTGATAAAACAATACTAGTTTCATATTTTAATTAGTATAGTAGCTAAATTAAGATACAACACATATTAGTGGCTATATAATTTTTTTATCTTCTAACCTTTTTTCAGGAGTCCATTTTCTTTTGAGGAGTAATAGTATGTCTTTTTATTTGTGATGATATGTTCTGTATATGCATTAATTGTGGCAGCAGAATATTGTACTTTGGTATCTTTTGCTCTTGTGTCAGTTAATTTTGCAGCAAAATTAGTAGTGCAGGGAGGAAGAGATATCCATCATGCAATTCCTCCATTTTTTTTAATTTTCTCCAACAACATGCAGGGTAAACAAGGGCGAAATTGTTTCTCTTCCATCCTCCTGTACTCTCGTTTTTCAGAAATATTAATCTAACCATAATTATAACATTTTAAAACTAAACAGTTTGCATCTTAGTAATAATCAACCTCCAATATTAAAGTTTTCACTTTTATGGATGATATTTTATTTAATGTTCATATTTATGATTATTTTCTCTCTTTTTCAGAAAGGAAAAATCGAGGATAGTACCACATGTTGTACATACTTCTGCTGTTTATTAGGGTGTATATTTGGCTGTATCCCTGGCATTATTGCTTATTTCTGTTGTTGTAGAAAACCTAAGTGTACACACTGTGGCTATACAGTTAATTAAGCTTCAAGTAATACAACTTTTTCATTAAAAATATAAGTATATCCTGAATAGTGTTTTATGTGTAATCTAGGTAAAAGATAAGGTAAGTTAGTTCCAATATTTTGTCTCTGTGATATATACTTTAATTTGGTAGTCTCATAGAGTTTTGACAACATTTCATGGTGTGCGTATCAACTCTTGTGAAGTAATTTCATTCCCCTCCTACAATATTGTGAGAGGAAAGAGTCTTGTTGGGAAGGGGAAGATAAAAGCTAATATATACGTATTCATTTGAATTACAGTATAGCTTTCTTGAAATGAGTAATGGAAAATTGTCATTTTAATACCAAGGAAATGATGCATTAACTATTAATGATCCTGGTTACTCTCATTTATATATGTATAGTATTTGGTAATTCTTTACTAATTTTGACCTCTTTACATAGCTCAAAAGTATATTGAGATAAATAAGGCAGCTGTTAATAGGAGAACTGAAAGTTTTGAAAATTTATTGTGGCAATAAGAAAATCTTGATTTTGGAATTATAGTTTGTGGGAGATCCAGGTAATTATTCTTTAACATAGGTATGTTTACTGTATTAAAATGGGATATAAGCAGGTATATAATTTCAATGTATTGAATGATTGCTTGGGAAATTGCAGAACTGAGTAGTCGGTACATTTTTCTGCATTTGCTTATGGGTCAGACTGCTGAAGAGTAATGAACGTTTTCCAGAAAGACTGTGAAGGAAAAATTTTAAATATAAGTAGAATTTTATTAGTTTTGTTCTGGAAGTTAAATGTGTAACTTTTGGCCCTTCAGAGCCATTTGACTGCATAAATATCGTTAGATTATGCGGAAGATAGTCTTTCACTTCCGTTTTGATGGAGTTAGTATTTTTTTACTGCAGTTACAGTTAGAAATGCTACAGATAGAGACTCGTCATGGTGCATATATTAATGTTTTACCAATTTGTGTTCAAGAAATTATTATTGCAGGTATTTTATTTCACAACTGTACTAGCCTCTGGCTAGTACAGTGGTAACGTGCTGGCTTCGCATTCACGAGGTCAAGAGATCTGTTCCCGTCCAAGACCGAGAGTTTAAGCTGTTTACTGGCAGGTTACTCCTGTGGTTGGGCACCACAGTGGGGGGTTGGGGCTTGCCCCGGCTGACGAATACCCATTGTATAATGGAAATAAAGGTTTATTATTATTATTATTATTATTATAAAGGTTTATTATTATTATATGTTAGCGATAATTATAGCCTATGAGAAAAAGATAAGTTCTCAATTTTTTATGATAGTTCCTCGTTGCAATATTTTTACCATAAGTATTGGTCACCGAGATTTCATCTGTATGCATAAGTAATCTGATTATTGTCACTGTGTATTTTTAGCTTTGAAAATATTCTTGGAAATGATATACAGTATGTGTTGATATTAAACTTTTCTGCTAATTATATATCACCAGAAATAACTAAGA
This sequence comes from Halocaridina rubra, assembly GCA_037179515.1. Taxonomy (NCBI): domain Eukaryota; kingdom Metazoa; phylum Arthropoda; class Malacostraca; order Decapoda; family Atyidae; genus Halocaridina; species Halocaridina rubra. The sequence continues at coordinate 166,360 of JAXCGZ010011362.1, forward strand.
GGATGTAAATTTTCTTGTGTTATATTACTACATGTGTTAATGGCATTAGCAAATGCCCTTTTGTGTACTGTACTCTAGAACAAAAGTTCAATATAATTTGTATAGTGTGGTTCTAACATAAAAGTGCAATGCGAAATGACCTGCTGAATATGTTAAGCAGGTTTGTATAAAGAACGATTATCAGTGCCTTGAAATAATTTGGGAAGTAAAAATTAACTTGCATATTTCAGTCAGCCAATATCTTAGTTAATCGTGGGTTACCTAAATGTTGCTAAACCTATATGTAAGAATAATTGTCATGTACATGCAAGTCTGATATAGATTTTTTTGCACTGATATTAATGATCTGTTTTTATATAAAGGAAATTACATCCTTTTTTTTCTTTTGTCATCTTGATGTTACTTAGAATTTCAATTAATTTACTTTTTCTTTAAATTGTTTTAAAGAAGTATAATTTCTCTTCTTGATAAATTTTATATGTTAAAATATATCTTTGTTTAACTATGAGAAACCAGGGAGACTGGTGTACATAGTCATATTTCGTGAAGAGTTATGCAGTTATCTGTAACATGATGCTTACTGAGATACTGATTATTACAGTAAACATTACGTAATATTATGTTTTAATTTTTAAAGATATATACTGTATAACATATTAATTATATATATAGATTCTAACAGTTATGGTGAATATATGTACTTGTTCATACTCCGATTCATAATATACAGTACAATATTTTTCTATGTTATATTACTTACTTTGTTTTGAAACCCTTTGCTATGGTACATATTCATATTTAATCCAATATGTATTACATACCAATGCAAGAAAGGTTATCATAATTAGTCAAAGCTGTTGTGTGCATTAAAGATATTAATGATTCACCATGTGCTTATTTAATATCTGAAGTAGTTCCTTAATTCCCTTATATGTTTGTTATAACCACTTGCAATAGCCAGGCACAGTACACGTCATACTATACACTATACTGTCTTTACACTTTATGTTGTTAGAAGAGTTAGTTCCCTTTGAATACAGTATGTAGTTTACATTGGTGATTTAATCCTCTGAATGCCATACACAACAGGGAACGACCAAACAAGAGTAAAAACCCAACAAAGAACTACTCAGAGATACATCAAAATAAAACCCTGTAACAATAACATAGAAAACAGAGAGAAACTATGTACAACCATCCAAATTAGACCAAGTACTGAGATGTTAGCCATGTGACGGGTGAGCAGTGACTAACCTCTAAGTAAGTCTTATCCTCGACTCTAACTGAGCAGGATTCAGGACACTGAACTGCACAGAGTCAACTACTCAATCAAAACAATATGAAATAACTTTACTACTACTCCACCATTTGTACACCATATATATAAATATTTACTTCCCCCCAGGTTTCCTCCCCTATCTGGTCGGCAGCTTCTAGAGAACCTACAGGAGAATGATGAAAAGGAGTTGGCTACTCTAGGCTGCTGAGGAATCGTAATCTCGATCTCTTTTGTTGAAGTACGTTTAGCATGCGGTTGAATCTGGTTCATAGACCTCGTTGTAATTTATGTAGGTGGAAAAGATTGTGCAAGAGATACAGGTGTTTTAGTAGCTATGATCTAGTCATGATGCCTCTTGACAGCTTTGCCCATAGGCAGAGTACAGGAATATGAAAGAGAACGAGTCTGCTGTGTAATATTGGAAGGAACCTACATGGAAACTCCAGAATAGTTATGTGTAATGACAGCAGACTTGGGCTAAATTGAGATGCCTAGGAGTTTCAGTCCTGCCCCTTTAATGAGCAAGTAGTTTATTAGCTCCTTCACTACAAACCGTGTCAGTAGGCAATAATAGATTAAAATGGGAACGTAATTTCTTATCGGACAGCTTTGCTGGAGTTATACCTGTTATTTCATGTGATGTTGGTTTATAGATGAAAAGAAAACAGCTATCATAAGCTGTAGAGGCTCAAAACTTTTATAGCATTTTCAAGGGTTTGCACCATCATCTCAGCTAATCCATTAGTGGGAGCCTTGTACACTGCAGTGGTATTGTAGGTGATGTGTTTAACATTGCAGTTCTTTGCAAATTCCTAGAACTCTTGTGAAGTAAAACAAGGACCATTATTATATACAGTGGAAATGGGATGACCAAACAACGCAAGGGAATGTTGTAGACATCATGTAGTCTCTTTCGTAGGGGTATGGATATTATTTACCGGATTAATCAACTACAAGTAATTTTACTGTGGCTCCTCTCTGCCTTAGCTTAATAACTACATTTACAACAGAAGACCTTTCTCTTCGTTTCCGAACAGAAAGCATCAATACCAAGATTTATTTAATCTGCTAAGGTTAATTTAAGCTTTCAAGTACTTTCTTAGTCATAAAGGAACACGTACCCCGTATCTATAAATAACCTGGTATTTTCCCCAAGAATTCCATGTAACTTGCTAACTTTATACTGGCAGTAGTCAGTGCACATCAGAGTAACTGTTTCACTATTTTTTTTGTACTGCATTTATAGCAGCATGTATTAGCTAGCTAATTCCCCTACTATTGTCCCCAGGAGGTCCTCTAGAATATGCCAACCTCAGAACAAGCTAAACCTTTAAATTTTTTTGTGTACATTGTTTACCAGGGGTGGAAGGGTGTAGTCAAGTTGTTATTGTACTATATGTCTTGTTCGAGTAGTTGAACTTGTGCAGTTCTGTGTTCTGATTTCTGTGCAAGTTCTAGTCAAGGATGGGAGTATAAAGCAGTCAGTATCTGCATTCTGTCACTAATAACGTCTCTGTCCTTGGTCAATTTCATTAGTGGTGGTACGAAGTCTCTCGCTATTTTCTATGTTATAGTTGCATAGGTTTAAGTGTTGTACTTCTGGATTGTTCGCTGGTGAGTCTTTACTATTGGTTTGGTTGTACTGTGTTCTGTGTGTGGAGTTCCGAGATATATCTACAATATCTACTAACTCTTCTAATTTCATGAAGTAAGGTGTATAGTGAAAATAGTGAAAAATGTATTGTGTTTAGTGGCTGGTTATTTCAAGAAGTTATCTGGTGATTGTGGAGCTACTTCAGAATCCTTCAAAAACTTCAACATAGGAAATTGCAATGTTTCAATTTCGTCAACAATGTCGCCAATCTTCGAAAGTGTAAAGCACACTATACAGTAATTGTTCAACAATAGCAGGATAATTAAAAGAGAAAAAAATACACTATTCCACAGGTAAAAAAGCACTGTTCAACTAACAGCTGCAAATGGAAAGTGTAAAATAAACCACACTGTGCCACAACTAAAACAACACTTTGCCACCCATCAGCATTTGGGTCACTTCCATCTATTTCATTTAGTGCATGTTTAAATTGAAAATATATTACGTTTTACTGAGACACAATGCTATTCACTTGGGAATATGAAATAGTTATTTCAAAAAATTACATAAATTTCAAGGGTCATGCTTGCAAACATATTAAGATCATCTTCATGCAAATACGTGCTTGATATTTATTAGACTGAAATAAGGATGGATATGAACAAGTTTTTTTAGGTGTATTATATGCATTACTCCTAACTCTATACCCTTTTAGCAGTTAAATACACAGACACTCCTCAACTTGTGAACACCCGATATACAAACATCCAGAGATAGGAACACGTGAAAAATGAGTGCCTATGCAGTCTCCTATTATTATGCAGCAAGTTATTAATTGTTCCAAAGTTTCAAGAAACGTGCAAGCTTGCATCATGTTTCGGTAGGATAAGAAAACAGATTATTGTATTCTAACACAACCTTATTATGTTATGTATGTGATGTACGAATGTTTGGTAGATATATGTTGTACACCCAATACAGTACCATAAATGCAAAATATTAACTTACGAACACTTCAAGATACGAATGGCCATTCAGAATGTAACTCGTTCTTAAGTTTGGCTGCGTCTGTATTTGTTGAAGGTGTTAGTTTATGGAAAACCTTCAGTATCATCACCATAATCCTGTTTGAAGGACCAAATCAGTGATGGTTTTCCTGTATATTATTACCTTTGATAGCAGATCTCCCACTGGATATGGAAAACCAACACAATTTCTGGAGAGACATACAAACACTTTAAAATAAAATTCCTCTACCAATATAGAATATGATTACTACCACATGTATAGGTATATATGTATATGTTTAGATGGTTTGTCAACTCTCTCTCTCTCTCTCTCTCTCTCTCTCTCTCTCTCTTCTCTCTCTCTCTCTCTCTCTCTCTATATATATATATATATATATATATATATATATATATATATATATATATATATATATATATATATATATATATATATATAATATACAGCCCCCTTTTGGAATCCATACTTGAAAAAGGACACAATTAAACTGGAAAAATTTAAAGACTTGCCACTAAACTGATGCCAGAAATCCGCAATCTCAGTTATGAGGAGAGGCTGAGGGAACTAGACTTACCATCACTGACGTAGGGCATTTAACTATCCCACCGAGTGTCACCACTGACGTAGGGCATTTACCTCCTACGTTATATAATTATACTTATGGTAGCGTGGTTGGTGAAAGACATCTTCTATTCTATACGTTTATTCTTATTTTAACATCTATGTACTCAGAGCTCCTATTACTACAGTTCCTGTCACGACTAATTCCTGAGTCCCACCCCGGAGGGGGGGGAGGCTAACTCAGCTGTACTGTGTTAACTCTGCTGCTGGCAAGGCCCGGTCTCTAACTCAACTCTAACTAATATCACGAAATTTCTTATTCTTCAAAAATAAAATGCCACACACGTATCGTGATATTAATTCCCCATCATCAAAACATAAAAAGAACGATCTGTCATTTATGTCTTTCTTGCGCTAAAACATTCCTCCCGCGGAGAAAAAAAAACAAAAAAAAAAGAAAAAAAACTTAAAAACAGGCGCAATCTTAACACTCTATTTCTTACGCTTTAAGAAATTAATATAACAATGATTTCACGTACATTAAAATATCAAGGATCAGTACAATTACTACAGATTTACAATAACGAGGTTGGGAGATCGAATGGTCACTTCCACATTCCTTTCTCGAAAATCACACGTGTTCTAAGTAAAACCTTAAAAGCCGATTCAAGTATATTACTCACTATAATTCTTACACTTAAGAAATTAATATACTGAAATAGTGATTTCACGTGCATTAAATTTGTCAATTAAAAAATCGATACATTCGCGTTCTTAAAATTCAATCTAAGCATTAATACAAATAAATGGAACGCACTTCCAACGCAAATTCTTTATATTACTCAAATTATAACAAAAAACGGAGTTTATTACTGCTTATAGCTATTAGTACAAATTATCCATGTTAGTAATGGGTACAGAAATTCTACTTTTATCAACTTATTAAGCGCCACACCCCTCATAGGCGGGTTGGCTGAGTCAAAGCATAACTACAAGATAAAATGGCGGCGTCCACCGACCTCAATTTCTTTTACTAATTGTCCCATTACTCACTGGATACAGATCACAAGTACTTAGCTATTTTAAGGAGGTGGTCCTGAAAAACTTCATGGCAGAAGGCAAGGAAGGAGGGGGTTTTCCTTTCTGGGCGCTGGAGGTTCCCGTCCAATTCTCTATCTCTCGAGTAAAATCGACGAATCGCCATCTTCTTGGTCGGATCCGGCAACTTATACTTCTTGTAATGGGCATTTTCACTCAATGCCGCGGTCACACTTTGGCTCAGTGCGACGGTATCTTCCATAAATACTTTCGTTGATACTTTTACTGCTGGGGAGGGGCCTTGCCAATACGGAGGCGGGGGAGAGTGGCTGGATCTCATAATATGATACTGTAAGTGAAGGGGGAGCTCTGACTTTCTCGGCGTCACTCTCTCACTGCTGGTAAGCATCTTGAAGTTTCTTCACTTGTACTTTTCTTCCATAGATGCTATATATCTTTTTTATACTTCTATTTTTTTTTCTTCTTTCTCTTCGGTAAAGTGTCGGCGTGGATTGATCCCGAGCTGTCCACCACTGACGTAGGGCATTTAACTATCCCACCGCTGCCATCACTGACGTAGGGTTTTTTTTATTCCACCGAGTGTCACCACTGACGTAGGGATTTCCTCCTACGTTATATACTTATAATTATGGTAGCGTGGTTGGTGAAAGACATCTTCCTTTCTATACATTTATTCTTATTTTAACATCTATGTACTCAGAGCTCCTATTACTACAGTTCCTGTTACGACTAATTCCTGAGTCCTACCCCCAAGAGGGGGAGGCTAACTCAGCTGTACTGTGTTACTCTGCTGCTGGCAAGGCCCGGTCTCTAACTCTAACTCACCGTGCCTGCCCTGGGTGGTTCTTGAAATACCCCAAGGGCAGGGGCGTGGCTTGTATGGGGAATAAAGGACTGGTTTATATCTCTCATATCTCAAGAGGGTGAGAGATATAAACCAGTCCTTTATTCCCCATACAAGCCACGCCCCTGCCCTTGGGGTATTTCAAGAACCACCCAGGGCAGGCACGGTGAGTTAGAGTTAGAGACCGGGCCTTGCCAGCAGCAGAGTAACACAGTACAGCTGAGTTAGCCTCCCCCTCTTGGGGGTAGGACTCAGGAATTAGTCGTAACAGGAACTGTAGTAATAGGAGCTCTGAGTACATAGATGTTAAAATAAGAATAAATGTATAGAAAGGAAGATGTCTTTCACCAACCACGCTACCATAATTATAAGTATATAACGTAGGAGGAAATCCCTACGTCAGTGGTGACACTCGGTGGAATAAAAAAACCCCTACGTCATCACTCAAAGCTAGAAGAATAAGAGGGGATATTGTGGCGGTTTTTAAATTCCTTCATGGTTATGACAAAGTGGATGGGGATCGATATTTTAATATCGCTAGCACTAGAACTAGATGCCATATTTTGAAGTTATATAAGAAAACTAATGTGCGGGATGTAAGGAAGTACTTTATTTAGTGTATGAGTAGTTGATGATTGGAAGTCCCTAAGTGAGGAGGTAGTTAATGCAAACTCAATCCATAGTTTAAAGGACAAGTATGATAAGTATCCCTGAGTGCAAAAATGGAAACAACCAGGAGTTAAGAGCATGGGCCTCTTTCCCGTAAGCACAATTATGTAATTACATTATAAACCGAATACCCCCCTGTATTCTGTACTTAACGATCCTGGTGTTCATATGCTGTTGATAAGATGACTGATTTCACAGACATGTTATCAAACTTGAATACTTTACTCTGGATATGAAGGAAGACCATGTGGTGCAAATGCTCCTTATTAAAACATTGAGACCTTTCTCCAAAATCTCATCAGAAATTAATTTGCCTCATAAGGGGAGCATTTCATAAAATTCAGTGGTTCACCTATTTCAAAATTATTAGTATGAAATTTCATAATGACACTAAATGTATCGCTCATAAAGTTCTCAAGGGCCACAATTTTGACCCTTGTGGTAAACGAAGTGATTAGTCAAACTGCAGCTGCAAACTAAATAACGTCATCAAAAAATGGTGAAAGGTTTATTGGCAAAAGCTTTGCAATAAGGATTTTTTCTTGGTCTTCTACTATGTCTAAATCAGGGGTGTGCAACCTGCGGCCCAAGGGCCGCATGCGGCCCTCAAAGGTTTTAATTGCGGCCCTTTCTCCTAAAAATAAATAAGCTATAGTGCGGCCCTCAGAGAGAGAGAGAGAGAGAGAGAGAGAGAGCGCCTCGAACTGAATATTCCAACAACTCTCTCTCTCTCTCTCTCTCTCTCTCTCTCTCTCTCTCTCTCTCTCTCTCTCTCTCTCTCTCTCTCTCTCTGTTTGTGTTTTCATCAACAACTCTTCCTCAATAACCGATGGTACGAGGGGTCATCGTTATCAGTAACCCCTTTTAAGATCATTGTAAACACCGAAACGATCATTATTTTTAAGGTTGGATGTTTACACTTTTTACACTCTCTGCTATGCTTTGCAGTACAGCCGTACAGGAATTAATCTAGTTCTCAGTTTATCTCGGACTCAAGTGGTGAAATCATTGTGCTTCATTTGTTGTGGTTGATTTGTGATTACCGGTATTCTAAGTCTAACTCTAACTAAGTTGTTTATGTTGCAGTTTTGTGAAACTTGCAAGCAAAACATTTTGAGAATTATATATTTCTGCTGAAATTTGGTACTAATTATATTGCAATCTATTACATTATTCTTAATTAAAGCCTTTATATGGCAATATAATTAATACCACATTTTCAGCAGAAATATATAATTCTCAAAATGTTTTGCTTGCAAGTTTTCTAAAGCCAATCACAAAACTGCAACATAAACAACTTAATTAGAGTTAGTCTTTAATTTAAAGTTAACTTTTTCCTATTATATATTTTGCTCAGCAGGAGAGATCTTATTGCACTAATAATGGCTTCTACGAGTAAAAAACGCAAGATTTCAGATGAAAACCGGAGTTTTCAAGAGAAATGGACTGAACAATATTTATGCATACAATCAGGGGGGAAAGCATTGTGCCTTGTATGCCATGAAACCATTTCTGTTTTAAAAGAATATAACATCAAAAGACACTACATCACAAAGCACAAAGAATATGAAAATATGACAGGTGAAGCACGCAAAGAAAAAATATAATTCTTGCAGAAATCTCTGAAAGGACAACAGTCAGTGTTTACAAAGAAACTTAAGGAATATGATGCATCTCTCAAAACAAACTTTTTGATTAGTCAAATCCTTGCAAAAAGACTCAAGCCCTATTCTGATGGTGAGGTAGTTAAAGAATGTTTGTGTGTAGCCTCAGACAATATGTTTCCTGACAAAAAGAAACTAGTTGAAAACTTAAGCCTTTCAAGATATACTGTTGCTAGAAGAATAGACAGTCTTTCAGGGAATATTGAAAGTACAATTGCCAAGCGAGTTAGTGCTTTTTCTTCATACTCTGTTGCTCTTGATGAGAGTTGTGACACCGCAGACACTGCACAACTGGCTGTGTATATTAGGGGAGTTGACAATGACTATAATATTACAGAGGAAATGGCTTTACTACAAAGCATGAAGGGGACCACAACAGGACAATCTATTTTTGATGAATTGGAAAAAGTATTGGCAAGGTTTGGACTGGACTACACTAATTTAGTTTCCATTACAACAGATGGTGCGCCTGCGATGTCTGGTCAGAGAAATGGGGTTGTTGAATTACTGAAGGCTAGAATGGGGTCTCAAAATAATGACTTTGGTTCACTTATTGTCCTGCATTGTATCATACACCAGGAAGCTTTATGTGCGAAGACAATAAACTTTCAGCATGTGACTAATATTCTCGTGAAAGCTGTCAATTTCGTTAGGTCAAGAGGTCTAAATCACCGCGAGTTTCAGCAGTTAATGGCAGACATTGATGCAGAGTACAGTGATGTGAAGTATTTTTTTGAGGTAAGATGGCTAAGCAAAGCAGGAATGTTGAAGAGAGCATATGACCTTTTGGAAGAAATTGCGCTGTTCTTAGCTATGAAAGGTAATGCTATCCCTGAATTGAGAGATATGGAATGGAGATGTGATTTAGCATTTTTAGTAGATATAACTGATCATCTTAGTGCACTGAATGTTAGACTTCAAGGAAAAGATCAACTAATAAATGAGATATTCTCACTGATCAAAGGCTTCCAGATAAAATTGCGTCTGTGGGAGTCACAAATCAGAAACCAAAACCCAGCCCACTTTCCTACACTGAAAAACCATGACACTAGCAACCCTCAGTATCAGAAGTATGGTGACAAATTGGCAGTCTTACGAGAGGAATTTTCAGAAAGATTTGAAGACCTCAAGAAACATTCACAAGCCATTGAAGTCTTTGCTTCTCCTTTTTCTGTGGATGTGACAGCAATTCCCGAGGACATACAGATGGAAATAATTGAACTACATTGCAATGATGAACTCAGAAAGAAGTATGATGATAGTTCAGTATACCATTTTTATAAGAAGCATGTATCAGTAACAGCGTATCCAAAACTCTCTGCTCATGCAAGGAATATGATGGCAGTGTTTGGTAGCACATATGTATGTGAGCAGCTTCTTTCAAAAATGAATCTAGTTAAAAACAAGCATAGGTCTTTACTTACTGATGAACATTTGGAATGTACCGTGCGTGTAGCCACATCATCCATACAGCCTGATATTGATGAGTTGGTGTCCCAAATGCAACATCAACCATCTCACTAGGGTAGCCTTTCATTTGCTCATTAATGATTAGGAAAATGTCTGTGTTTGATAATTCTTATGTTAATGATCCCAGTTAACCAATAATAAGTAATTATTTATGTTTGTACATTATAATAATAAGGTACGGTAGCCTTTCATTTGCTCATTTATAGTAAGGAAAATACTTTTGTTTTAGACAATTCTTATTTTTGTGATCCCAATTTAAATAAAATCAGTAACAAACTAATTAGCTATCTTTATTAGTATAATCTCACATAATATGTCCTCGATCGTAATAAATAGCATGAAATAGTAAGGTTATGTGGCCCTCCATACCAACAGAGTCGTGACTAGTGGCCCTTTGGGAAAAAAGGTTGCACACCCCTGGTCTAAATGAATTGAATGTATATATATATATATATATATATATATATATATATATATATATATATATATATATATATATATATATATATATATATATATATATATATATATATATATGATGAACTGAGGAATCTCCCCCCAGACCCATCCAAGGGGGAGATTCATCAGTACTGTCTGTCTGTTTAGGTTTGGTTAGGTTAGGTTAGGTCTTTAATTCGAAATTGAAATTCATCCATCCCTCCATATATCCCAAGGTAGATAAACAGACAGGCCTAACCTAACCTAACCCAAACTAACCTAACACATCCCTTCAGCCCTTCCCATCTGATATGTCACAACACTCCACATTCTAGTTTCTCTCTGAAATTGTTACGCTGGACACTTGGGAGGGGATTCTTCAGTTGATCTCAGTTATGGGGAGATTCTTCGGTTGGGTACTTATAAGAAAGGAGTAAGAGTATCAATGATGTATGGAGCGGAAACATGACCAGTGAAAAAAGTGCAGGCGAAGAAGTTGGAGGCGGCAGATATGACAATTCTTGGATGGATGTGTGGAATAACCAAAAGGGATAGGATCCATGAAAGTCATAGAGATATCGAAGAAGATGCAGAAAAGAAGACTGCAATGGTATGGCCTTGTGATGGGAATGATGAGGCATATGTGGGAAAGAGAATGGTGAAAATGGAAGTACAGGGAAGCTGAAGGAGAGGAAGACCGAAGCAGAGATGGATGGACAACATTAGCAGCTGTCAGATGTCGTATATTACTACCCTATGTGAAAGATAGATGTCAGATAGATCGATCCCAATACAGAGTGGGATAAGATGCAGAGAAAGAAGAAGATATATATAGAGAAATAAACTGTCTTTAAATGTATTTACGACTGTAGGGGTGATGGTGGTGTTTAGTTCCTGGGTTCATCAGTTTAGTTCCTGGGTTCATCCAGTGAGGACGTGCTTCCAGTAGCTCTAATCTTGACCATACTTAGTACAATGGAGAGTGGTGGTGTTCTTTGTGCTGGTGGTGTTAGTGGTAGTGGTATTGGTGGTGGTGTCGTTGTTGGTGCTGTTTGTGGCTGTGCTGGGGATTTGTCCTCGTCTGACGCAAGCAAACTCATTTTTAATTTAAGAAATGAGTTGGCCGCAGTCAGGCAGGAGGTCAGATCCTTAGCTGAGGAGAACAGGGATCTGAGAGGTAAAGTAGAGGTATTAACCAGGAAGGGACGATTGAATAATGAAGACGACTGGAAAGTTGTGAATAAGGGTTCAACGAAGATGGTTCTTAAGAAAAATGATACTTTTAGACTACAAGTTGCTAATTCATTTAGTTCACTTAGAGATGAATGTGACAGTGGCGGCAGTAATTCTTCAGGAACCATAGAGTCAGATAGGTGTACTAGCGATCGTAAAATTGGAAGTGGGAAAAGCTCTCAGGTCAAGAGCCTAGGTATGTCTCCCAAGGTCGGAGTAACCCATCCTCAGGATAAGTCTCGTTCTTTGGTAATTGTAGGGGATTCACTATGCAGATATGTAGACAGGAAACTCAGGCATAGAGTTAGAGGAAAATATTTTTTCCCTGGAGCAGGTATGAAGAAGGTGGGTGAGTCAATAAATAGCTGGATCGAGAAAAAAGATGTTGTTTGTTTGATAGCTGGGGGAAATGACGTGCAGGATGGTAGAAGTGAAGAGCTGATTAGGTTGTATAGACAAGCCCTGGATAAGATTAGGAAAAGGGGTGCAGTTCCTGTGATGTGCGGTATTCTTCCTAGGCTTAGCCAAAGTTCAGTGGTGGTCTTGAGCTATAGGAGTAAATGCTAGGATGAAAGTCTTCTGTCGGGAGAATAATATAGGTTTTATAGACGGGTGGGATCACTTCACTAGTCGTAAGCATATGTATGCAAGGGATGGAGTGCATCTTTCTAATTCAGGTGTCTCGGTATTGGCTGGTATGATAGACAGAGAGGTAGGGGGGTTTTGTTAGACACAAATAATGAAATGATTAATACTTGTGCAGAGAAATTAGTCAGTAAGGGTTCAGTAAATAGTGGGTCAAATAACTGGGAGTCTAAGGATAAGAACCATTTGTTACATAGAACAAATATTAACAAAAAGAATAGCCACAAGAAGGGTGAAGCTAGAGAAAGTTTAAAAGTATATTATACAAATAGCCGTAGTTTGTGTAACAAGATAGAAGAACTGAGAGCCATAGTATGTAGTGAGAGACCGGATATAATATGCATTAGTGAAAGTTGGATTAATTTAGAAAGCAAACACCTTAAAGCTGAGTACATAATTACAGGATATAAACTTTATAATGCTGATCGTAGTGCAGATAAAAGAGGGGGAGGGGTAATTATGTATATTAAAGATAGCCTCAGAAGCTGCATTAAGTCTGGAATTAAGACAAATCTAAATTCAGAAACCTTATGGGTTGAAATTAAAAATAATATAGAAAGTCTAGTTGTAGGAGTAGCCTACAGACCACCTGATCTAGATAATATAGAGTCGCAAGTTATATACGATGAAATTTCTAAAGTGAGCAGGTCAAATAGAGTTTGCATTGTAGGCGATTTTAATTTTAGACATATTAACTGGGAAACCATAACAGGTGATAGTAGCTCTAAGGAGTTTTTGGAAGTAGTAGAAGACAATTTCCTTTCTCAGCATGTACATGAAGCAACACGGGGGGTGAATACACTAGATTTAGTTCTTAGTAATAGAGAGAATGTGGTTACAAATTTAGAAGTTGGTGAAAAATTGGGCAACAGTGACCATGATTCCATTAGATTTAACATAATTTTCAAGGAAACTATAAAGGAAAATAAGAATATTGTTCCAAACTTTAGAGCAGGAGATTTTGAGGGCTTAAAAACTAAATTATCTAATGAGGTATGGGAAGGGATTTCTGGGGTACAGATGTGGGTAGTTACTCCAGCAGGTCAGGTCGCAGGTAGCGGATTACCCCGAAATTTGGGTACCACATGCCAAGGATTATCACAGGATAAGATCAATACATTAAATTCTCTCACAGGAAAGAACAGCAGCCCGTCAGTTAATATAAGAACATAAGAACATAAGAATAGAGGACACTGCAACATGCCTACTGGCACACACGAGGCAGCTCCATTTTTGAATTGTATTTTCAGCATGTCTAACCTATTCTATTCTACTCTACTTATTTATTCTGTTTTTCTTTTTATGATTTTTCTAATAAGCACTAACCTATTCATACCCACCCTACCTCTGTCATATATCTATCTAATCTACATTTGAAGGTGTCTAAGGTATTGGCATTTACTATCCTACTAGGAAGCTTGTTCCATGCATCAGCTACTCTATTACCAAACCAATTTTTACCAATTTCCCTTCTGAACCTAAATTTATCAAGCTTAAATCCATTATTACGAGTTCTGGTTTGATCATGAATTTTTAAAACTTTATTAATATCTCCCTTGTTAATCCCTTTAAACCATTTATACACTTCAATCATATCCCCCCTAACTCTTCGCCTCTCTAGAGAATGTAGATTAAGTTTTTTTAATCTGTCCTCATATGGTAGATTTCTGATATTGTGTATCATCTTGGTCATTCTTCGTTGCACTCTCTCCAAGGATTCAATTTCCATTCTATAATAGGGTGACCAGAATTGCACAGCATAATCTAAATTGGGCCTAACTAATGCAAGATAGAGCTGCAAAATAACTTTTTCCGTCCTATTGCTGCCGCTTCTTGAGATAAATCCTAAAATTCTGTTTGCTTTATTTCTGACTGCTGTGCATTGCTCTCTTGGCTTAAGACTACTACTCACAAGAACTCCCAAATCCCTTTCACACTGAGAACTCATGATTTCATGGTTATTTAGCTTATAACTAGTATTGTCTTTTATAGTACCCATTTTAACTACTTTACATTTTTCAACATTAAATTCCATTTGCCATTTGTCCGACCATTCAGATAATCTATTTAGATCTTCCTGTAAAGCATGAATGTCTTCTTTTCCATTTATAGTTCTACCTATTTTAGTGTCGTCTGCGAATTTACTTAGGTTACTACTGATATCCGAATCCAGATCATTTAGATATACGATGAATAATAGAGGACCCAGTACCGAGCCTTGTGGTACCCCACTTGTAACCGAGCCCCACTCTGATTTCTCTCCATTTATACAAACCCTCTGTTTTCTGTCTTTTAACCATTGTTTGATCCATCTGAGCACAGCTCCTCCTATACCATGAGCTTCCAGCTTTTTAACTAATCTTTTGTGAGGAATATAACAATTTTGTCATGACTCTTAAGAATAGTCAGAGAGACTATATTCCCATGAAACATTGCAGATCAAGAAAAAATGATCCTAAATGGATGAACAATAGAATAAAGAATCTTATAGGTATTAAAAGAGGAATATACAGGAAACTAAAAAGAGGTGAAGAGCAGGTGAGGCAGCAATATATACAGTTAAACAGGGAAGTTAAAAAGATAGTTAGAGAGTCGAAAAGAAAATACGAACTTAGAATAGCAGGAGAAGCTAAAGAAAATCCTAAAGGGTTTTATCAACATTATCAAACAAAATTTAAGGAAAAAGTCGGACCAATTGAAGTAGCCAATGGCCATATCACAGATGACGATAAAGTGATGTGTACATGTTTAAATGATTATTTCTTATCTGTATTTACAAATGAAAACTTGGAAAATATTCCGGAAGTAGAATCCATTTACAGAGACAGTCCCGATAATATACTTAGTTCAATAAATATTACGAGAGAGGAGGTAATAAAAGAAATAGATAAATTAAAGGCTCATAAATCTCCGGGACCTGATGGAATATATGCTAGAATATTAAAGGAATGCAAGGAAGAGCTTAGTTGTCCTCTAACTGCATTATTTAATAATTCAATAAAATTAGGATCGGTACCCATGGAGTGGAAATTGGCAGATGTGGTACCAATATTTAAAAAAGGAGAACGTGTTAAAAAGAATAATTATAGGCCGGTAAGTTTAACGTCAACAGTGGGTAAGATTCTAGAATCCATAATTGCAAATAAAATAAGGGCACATCTAGAATTACACAGACTGATAAAACTTTCACAACACGGGTTTCTTAAGGGTTTTTCGTGCCTTACAAACTTACTGTCTTTTTATTCAGAAGTTTACGAGGCAGTAGATTGTGGCAAAGAATATGATACAATATATCTAGATTTTAGCAAAGCTTTTGATAGAGTTCCTCACAAAAGATTAGTTAAAAAGCTGGAAGCTCATGGTATAGGAGGAGCTGTGCTCAGATGGATCAAACAATGGTTAAAAGACAGAAAACAGAGGGTTTGCATAAATGGAGAGAAATCAGAGTGGGGCTCGGTTACAAGCGGAGTACCACAAGGCTCGGTACTGGGTCCTCTATTATTCATCGTATATCTAAATGATCTGGATTCGGATATCAGTAGTAACCTAAGTAAATTCGCAGACGACACTAAAATAGGTAGAACTATAAATGGAAAAGAAGACATTCATGCTTTACAGGAAGATCTAAATAGATTATCTGAATGGTCGGACAAATGACAAATGGAATTTAATGTTGAAAAATGTAAAGTAGTTAAAATGGGTACTATAAAAGACAATACTAGTTATAAGCTAAATAACCATGAAATCATGAGTTCTCAGTGTGAAAGGGATTTGGGAGTTCTTGTGAGTAGTAGTCTTAAGCCAAGAGAGCAATGCACAGCAGTCAGAAATAAAGCAAACAGAATTTTAGGATTTATCTCAAGAAGCGTCAGCAATAGGACGGAAAAAGTTATTTTGCAGCTCTATCTTGCATTAGTTAGGCCCCATTTAGATTATGCTGTGCAATTCTGGACACCCTATTATAGAATGGAAATTGAATTCTTGGAGAGAGTGCAGCGAAGAATGACCAAGATGATACACAATATCAGAAATCTACCATATGAGGACAGATTAAAAAAACTTAATCTACATTCTCTAGAGAGGCGAAGAGTTAGGGGGGATATGATTGAAGTGTATAAATGGTTTAAAGGGATTAACAAGGGAGATATTAATAAAGTTTTAAAAATTCATGATCAAACCAGAACTCGTAATAATGGATTTAAGCTTGATAAATTTAGGTTCAGAAGGGAAATTGGTAAAAATTGGTTTGGTAATAGAGTAGCTGATGCATGGAACAAGCTTCCTAGTAGGATAGTAAATGCCAATACCTTAGACACCTTCAAATGTAGATTAGGTAGAGATATGACAGAGGTAGGGTGGGTATGAATAGGTTAGTGCTTATTAGAAAAATCATAAAAAGAAAAATAGAATAAATAAGTAGAGTAGAATAGAATAGGTTAGACATGCTGAAAATACAATTCAAAAATGGAGCTGCCTCGTGTGTGCCAGTAGGCATGTTGCAGTGTCCTCTATTCTTATGTTCTTATGTTCTTATGTCATTGTTGGTGCTGTTTGTGGCTGTGCTGGGGATTTGTCCTCGTCTGACGCAAGCAAACTCATTTTTAATTTAAGAAATGAGTTGGCCGCAGTCAGGCAGGAGGTCAGATCCTTAGCTGAGGAGAACAGGGATCTGAGAGGTAAGGTAGAGGTGTTAACCAGGAAGGGACAATTGAATGGAGAAGACGACTGGAAAGTTGTGAATAAGGGTAAAACTAAGATGGTTCTTAAGAAAAATGATACTTTTAGACTACAAGTTGCTAATTCATTTAGTTCACTTAGAGATGAATGTGACAGTGGCGGCAGTAATTCTTCAGGACCCATAGAGTCAGATAGGTGTACTAGTGATCGTAGAAATGGAAGTGGGAAAAGCTCTCAGGTCAAGAGCCTAGGTAAGTCTCCCAAGGTCGGAGTAACCCATCCTCCGGATAAGTCTCGTTCTTTGGTAATTGTAGGGGATTCACTATGCAGATATGTAGACAGGAAACTCAGGCATAGAGTTAGAGGAAAATATTTTTTCCCTGGAGCAGGTATGAAGAAGGTGGGTGAGTCAATAAATAGCTGGATTGAGAAAAAAGATGTTGTTTGTTTGATAGCTGGGGGAAATGACGTGCAGGATGGTAGAAGTGAAGAGCTGATTAGGTTGTATAGACAAGCCCTGGATAAGATCAGGAAAAGGGGTGCAGTTCCTGTGATGTGTGGTATTCTCCCTAGGCTTAGCCAAAGTTCAGAGTGGTGGTCTCGAGCTATAGGAGTAAATGCTAGGATGAAAGTCTTCTGTCGGGAGAATAATATAGGTTTTATAGACGGGTGGGATCACTTCACTAGTCGTAAGCATATGTATGCAAGGGATGGAGTGCATCTTTCTAATTCAGGTGTCTCGGTATTGGCTGGTATGATAGACAGAGAGGTAGGGGGGTTTTGTTAGACACAAATAATGAAATGAATAATACTTGTGCAGAGAAATTAGTCAGTAAGGGTTCAGTAAATAGTGGGTCAAATAACTGGGAGTCTACGGATAAGAACCATTTGTTACATAAGAACATAAGAATAGAGGACACTGCAACATGCCTACTGGCACACACGAGGCAGCTCCATTTTTGAATTGTAGTTTCAGCATGTCTAACCTATTCTATTCTACTCTACTTATTTATTCTGTTTTTCTTTTTATGATTTTTCTAATAAGCACTAACCTATTCATACCCACCCTACCTCTGTCATATGTCTATCTAATCTACATTTGAAGGTGTCTAAGGTATTGGCATTTACTATCCTACTAGGAAGCTTGTTCCATGCATCAGCTACTCTATTACCAAACCAATTTTTACCAATTTCCCTTCTGAACCTAAATTTATCAAGCTTAAATCCATTATTACGAGTTCTGGTTTGATCATGAATTTTTAAAACTTTATTAATATCTCCCTTGTTAATCCCTTTAAACCATTTATACACTTCAATCATATCCCCCCTAACTCTTCGCCTCTCTAGAGAATGTAGATTAAGTTTTTTTAATCTGTCCTCATATGGTAGATTTCTGATATTGTGTATCATCTTGGTCATTCTTCGCTGCACTCTCTCCAAGAATTCAATTTCCATTCTATAATAGGGTGTCCAGAATTGCACAGCATAATCTAAATGGGGCCTAACTAATGCAAGATAGAGCTGCAAAATAACTTTTTCCGTCCTATTGCTGACGCTTCTTGAGATAAATCCTAAAATTCTGTTTGCTTTATTTCTGACTGCTGTGCATTGCTCTCTTGGCTTAAGACTACTACTCACAAGAACTCCCAAATCCCTTTCACACTGAGAACTCATGATTTCATGGTTATTTAGCTTATAACTAGTATTGTCTTTTATAGTACCCATTTTAACTACTTTACATTTTTCAACATTTAAATTCCATTTGCCATTTGTCCGACCATTCAGATAATCTATTTAGATCTTCCTGTAAAGCATGAATGTCTTCTTTTCCATTTATAGTTCTACCTATTTTAGTGTCGTCTGCGAATTTACTTAGGTTACTACTGATATCCGAATCCAGATCATTTAGATATACGATGAATAATAGAGGACCCAGTACCGAGCCTTGTGGTACTCCGCTTGTAACCGAGCCCCACTCTGATTTCTCTCCATTTATGCAAACCCTCTGTTTTCTGTCTTTTAACCATTGTTTGATCCATCTGAGCACAGCTCCTCCTATACCATGAGCTTCCAGCTTTTTAACTAATCTTTTGTGAGGAACTCTATCAAAAGCTTTGCTAAAATCTAGATATATTGTATCATATTCTTTGCCACAATCTACTGCCTCGTAAACTTCTGAATAAAAAGACAGTAAGTTTGTAAGGCACGAAAAACCCTTAAGAAACCCGTGTTGTGAAAGTTTTATCAGTCTCTGTAATTCTAGATGTGCCCTTATTTTATTTGCAATTATGGATTCTAGAATCTTACCCACTGTTGACGTTAAACTTACCGGCCTATAATTATTCTTTTTAACACGTTCTCCTTTTTTAAATATTGGTACCACATCTGCCAATTTCCACTCCATGGGTACCGATCCTAATTTTATTGAATTATTAAATAATGCAGTTAGAGGACAACTAAGCTCTTCCTTGCATTCCTTTAATATTCTAGCATATATTCCATCAGGTCCCGGAGATTTATGAGCCTTTAATTTATCTATTTCTTTTATTACCTCCTCTCTCGTAATATTTATTGAACTAAGTATATTATCGGGACTGTCTCTGTAAATGGATTCTACTTCCGGAATATTTTCCAAGTTTTCATTTGTAAATACAGATAAGAAATAATCATTTAAACATGTACACATCACTTTATCGTCATCTGTGATATGGCCATTGGCTACTTCAATTGGTCCGACTTTTTCCTTAAATTTTGTTTGATAATGTTGATAAAACCCTTTAGGATTTTCTTTAGCTTCTCCTGCTATTCGAACTTCGTATTTTCTTTTCGACTCTCTAACTATCTTTTTAACTTCCCTGTTTAACTGTATATATTGCTGCCTCACCTGCTCTTCACCTCTTTTTAGTTTCCTGTATATTCCTCTTTTAATACCTATAAGATTCTTTATTCTATTGTTCATCCATTTAGGGTCATTTTTTCTTGATCTGCAATGTTTCATGGGAATATAGTCTCTCTGACTATTCTTAAGAGTCATGACAAAATTGTTATATTCCTCATCCAAATTTATATTAACTGACGGGCTGCTGTTCTTTCCTGTGAGAGAATTTAATGTATTGATCTTATCTTGTGATAATCCTTGGCATGTGGTACCCAAATTTCGGGGTAATCCGCTACCTGCGACCTGACCTGCTGGATTAACTACCCACATCTGTACCCCAGAAATCCCTTCCCATACCTCATTAGATAATTTAGTTTTTAAGCCCTCAAAATCTCCTGCTCTAAAGTTTGGAACAATATTCTTATTTTCCTTTATAGTTTCCTTGAAAATTATGTTAAATCTAATGGAATCATGGTCACTGTTGCCCAATTTTTCACCAACTTCTAAATTTGTAACCATATTCTCTCTATTACTAAGAACTAAATCTAGTGTATTCACCCCCCGTGTTGCTTCATGTACATGCTGAGAAAGGAAATTGTCTTCTACTACTTCCAAAAACTCCTTAGAGCTACTATCACCTGTTATGGTTTCCCAGTTAATATGTCTATAATTAAAATCGCCTACAATGCAAACTCTATTTGACCTGCTCACTTTAGAAATTTCATCGTATATAACTTGCGACTCTATATTATCTAGATCAGGTGGTCTGTAGACTACTCCTACAACTAGACTTTCTATATTATTTTTAATTTCAACCCATAAGGTTTCTGAATTTAGATTTGTCTTAATTCCAGACTTAATGCAGCTTCTGAGGCTATCTTTAATATACATAATTACCCCTCCCCCTCTTTTATCTGCACTACGATCAGCATTATAAAGTTTATATCCTGTAATTATGTACTCAGCTTTAAGGTGTTTGCTTTCTAATTTAATCCAACTTTCACTAATGCATATTATATCCGGTCTCTCACTACATACTATGGCTCTCAGTTCTTCTATCTTGTTACCTAAACTACGGCTATTTGTATAATATACTTTTAAACTTTCTCTAGCTTCACCCTTCTTGTGGCTATTCTTTTTGTTAATATTTGTTCTATGTAACAAATGGTTCTTATCCTTAGACTCCCAGTTATTTGACCCACTATTTACTGAACCCTTACTGACTAATTTCTCTGCACAAGTATTAATCATTTCATTATTTGTGTCTAACAAAACCCCCCTACCTCTCTGTCTATCATACCAGCCAATACCGAGACACCTGAATTAGAAAGATGCACTCTATCCCTTGCATACATATGCTTACGACTAGTGAAGTGATCCCACCCGTCTATAAAACCTATATTATTCTCCCGACAGAAGACTTTCATCCTAGCATTTACTCCTATAGCTCGAGACCACCACTCTGAACTTTGGCTAAGCCTAGGGAGAATACCACACATCACAGGAACTGCACCCCTTTTCCTAATCTTATCCAGGGCTTGTCTATACAACCTAATCAACTCTTCACTTCTACCATCCTGCACGTCATTTCCCCCAGCTATCAAACAAATATTAACAAAAAGAATAGCCACAAGAAGGGTAAAACTAGAGAAAGTTTAAAAGTATATTATACAAATAGCCGTAGTTTAGGTAACAAGATAGAACAACTGAGAGCCATAGTATGTAGTGAGAGACCGGATATAATATGCATTAGTGAAAGTTGGATTAATTTAGAAAGCAAACACCTTAAAACTAAGTACATAATTACAGGATATAAACTTTATAATGCTGATCGTAGTGCAGATAAAAGAGGGGGAGGGGTAATTATGTATATTAAAGATAGCCTCAGAAGCTGCATTAAGTCCGGAATTAAGACAAATCTAAATTCAGAAACCTTATGGGTTGAAATTAAAAATAATATAGAAAGTCTAGTTGTAGGAGTAGTCTACAGACCACCTGATCTAGACAATATAGAGTCGCAAGTTATATATGATGAAATTTCTAAAGTGAGCAGGTCAAATAGAGTTTGCATTGTAGGCGATTTTAATTTTAGACATATTAACTGGGAAACCATAACAGGTGATAGTAGCTCTAAGGAGTTTTTGGAAGTAGTAGAAGACAATTTCCTTTCTCAGCATGTACTTGAAGCAACACGGGGGGTGAATACACTAGATTTAGTTCTTTGTAATAGAGAGAATATGGTTACAAATTTAGAAGTTGGTGAAAAATTGGGCAACAGTGACCATGATTCCATTAGATTTAACATAATTTTCAAGGAAACTATAAAGGAAAATAAGAATATTGTTCCAAACTTTAGAGCAGGAGATTTTGAGGGCTTAAAAACTAAATTATCTAATGAGGTATGGGAAGGGATTTCTGGGGTACAGATGTGGGTAGTTAATCCAGCAGGTCAGGTCGCAGGTAGCGGATTACCCCGAAATTTGAGTACCACATGCCAAGGATTATCACAAGATAAGATCAATACATTAAATTCTCTCACAGGAAAGAACAGCAGTCCGTCAGTTAATATAAATATAAATTTGGATGAGGAATATAACAATTTTGTCATGACTCTTAAGAATAGTCAGAGAGACTATATTCCCATGAAACATTTCAGATCAAGAAAAAATGACCCTAAATGGATGAACAATAGAATAAAGAATCTTATAGGTATTAAAAGAGGAGTATACAGGAAACTAAAAAGAGGTGAAGAGCATGTGAGGCAGCAATATATACAGTTAAACAGGGAAGTTAAAAAGATAGTTAGAGAGTCGAAAAGAAAATACGAAGTTAGAATAGCAGGAGAAGCTAAAGAAAATCCTAAAGGGTTTTATCAACATTATCAAACAAAATTTAAGGAAAAAGTCGGACCAATTGAAGTAGCCAATGGCCATATCACAGATGACGATAAAGTGATGTGTACATGTTTAAATGATTATTTCTTATCTGTATTTACAAATGAAAACTTGGAAAATATTCCGGAAGTAGAATCCATTTACAGAGACAGTCCCGATAAAATACTTAGTTCAATAAATATTACGAGAGAGGAGGTAATAAAAGAAATAGATAAATTAAAGGCTCATAAATCTCCGGGACCTGATGGAATATATGCTAGAATATTAAAGGAATGCAAGGAAGAGCTTAGTTGTCCACTAACTGCATTATTTAATAATTCAATAAAATTAGGATCGGTACCCATGGAGTGGAAATTGGCAGATGTGGTACCAATATTTAAAAAAGGAGAACGTGTTAAAAAGAATAATTATAGGCCGGTAAGTTTAACGTCAACGGTGGGTAAGATTCTAGAATCCATAATTGCAAATAAAATAAGGGCACATCTAGAATTACAGAGACTGATAAAACTTTCACAACACGGGTTTCTTAAGGGTTTTTCGTGCCTTACAAACTTACTGTCTTTTTATTCAGAAGTTTACGAGGCAGTAGATTGTGGCAAAGAATATGATACAATATATCTAGATTTTAGCAAAGCTTTTGATAGAGTCCCTCACAAAAGATTAGTTAAAAAGCTGGAAGCTCATGGTATAGGAGGAGCTGTTCTCAGATGGATCAAACAATGGTTAAAAGACAGAAAACAGAGGGTTTGCATAAATGGAGAGAAATCAGAGTGGGGCTCGGTTACTAGCGGGGTACCACAAGGCTCGGTACTGGGTCCCCTATTATTCATCGTATATCTAAATGATCTGGATTCGGATATCAGTAGTAACCTAAGTAAATTCGCAGACGACACTAAAATAGGTAGAACTATAAATGGAAAAGAAGACATTCATGCTTTACAGGAAGATCTAAATAGATTATCTGAATGGTCGGACAAATGGCAAATGGAATTTAATGTTGAAAAATGTAAAGTAGTTAAAATGGGTACTATAAAAGACAATACTAGTTATAAGCTAAATAACCATGAAATCATGAGTTCTCAGTGTGAAAGGGAATTGGGAGTTCTTGTGAGTAGTAGTCTTAAGCCAAGAGAGCAATGCACAGCAGTCAGAAATAAAGCAAACAGAATTTTAGGATTTATCTCAAGAAGCGTTAGCAATAGGACGGAAAAAGTTATTTTGCAGCTCTATCTTGCATTAGTTAGGCCCCATTTAGATTATGCTGTGCAATTCTGGTCACCCTATTATAGAATGGAAATTGAATCCTCGGAGAGAGTGCAACGAAGAATGACCAAGATGATACACAATATCAGGAATCTACCATATGAGGACAGATTAAAAAAACTTAATCTACATTCTCTAGAGAGGCGAAGAGTTAGGGGGGATATGATTGAAGTGTATAAATGGTTTAAAGGGATTCACAAGGGAGATATTAATAAAGTTTTAAAAATTCATGATCAAACCAGAACTCGTAATAATGGATTTAAGCTTGATAAATTTAGGTTCAGAAGGGAAATTGGTAAAAATTGGTTTGGTAATAGAGTAGCTGATGTATGGAACAAGCTTCCTAGTAGGATAGTAAATGCCAATACCTTAGACACCTTCAAATGTAGATTAGATAGACATATGACAGAGGTAGGGTGGGTATGAATAGGTTAGTGCTTATTAGAAAAATCATAAAAAGAAAAATAGAATAAATAAGTAGAGTAGAATAGAATAGGTTAGATATGCTGAAAATACAATTAAAAAATGGAGCTGCCTCGTGTGTGCCAGTAGGCATGTTGCAGTGTCCTCTATTCTTATGTTCTATGTTCTTATGTAACAGTTATCTCTAAATTGGCAGATTAAGTTTACTTTAGTAACATTTTACCTCTACTGAAGTTGTGTTGATTTTTATTTGTTATGGGGGATCAGTTATCGAGGGCAATAATATACTGGAAATCTTCTACGAGAGTAGTTGAGCATTTGAATTTGCTTAGCGAGGAAACGGTAAATATGGGTGATAAAAAAAATGGAATCAACTAGGAAGATGATAGTCACAGGTACAACGAAGTATGAATAAGGTTGTGCCTGAGCTCAGGGACCTGAATTATGAGAAATGATGTGACCAATCGGGCCTGACAATTCTGGAACAGAAAAGACATCGAGGGGATTTATTGGAAAACGTTAAGATATTGAAAGGAACACCGACACTAATATATACAAGTTGAAGAAAAGAGGTCACTGAAGAAAGCTAGTTACAGCAAATTCATTCAGTGTGAGGGTTGTTAACTCGTGGAATTTCCTTTCTGAAGAGATTGTTACAACTCCGTCCATAGGTTTTTTAAAGTTACTTTGGACGGGTGGTTATTCAGTAGAAGTTAGGGTATATTAAGCACTGTGCAGAGTTGGGTGGGTATTGGAGAAATATTTAGCAACTGTGTAATTTTTTTTTTTACAGACGATAGATGGGAGCCTAATAAGGAAGGCCAGAGTCTCTTAACCTCCCATGTACTTGAACTAGATAAGTCTGTGCACATTTAGGTTAATACTTAAGGGAAGTACCAGAAAAAAGAAGAAACTTCGTGTCCTACTCATAACGGAAGAAGAAGAAGGTCAGTTAGACGCAAACCAGAATAACAAAACCGTATTTCTCAATTGCTGTGTAATAATCTGAGCAGCTTAGGCGGGACCTGTAATCTAACCAAGCTTCGTATCCTACACATATCGGAAAAAGAATAGAAAAAAAACATTATTTCTGCGCAAGTTTCAACTTCCTACGGATGTTAAGTTTATTTTCGCAGAGAGGAGAGTTTCTGCCTGGTGGCTCTTCGGATGCAGGCCATGGACTTTAGGATGACTTAAGTAGTCTGCACGAGTGGTCAGAAAAGTGGCTAATGAAATTCAGTGCTTCAGAATGTAAGGTAACGAGAATGTGTGCAAGTACAAGAAGGCCTAAGCTTGGATACTCAATGGCAGGATCAGCTCTAGAGACGGAAATTGAGAGAGATCTAGGAGTAAACATGCTGGCAGATTTGTTTTCTTAAATGCATATAAATTGCATAGTAAGGGCAGCATATGCTCTCTTAACATATGTAAGGGTAGCCTCCAGACACAAGGTCAAGAATATGTTCAGAAATATGTATATGTAACTTATGTGGGGTCAAAGCTTGAATATGCAGACCTTTTTTATATTCGCACATAAAAAAGTATATAAATAAGAAGGAAACAAGTTCAGAGACATGCCACGAAACTGGTGCCAGAAATAAGCAATCTCAGTTATGAGGAGAGGCTCAGGGAATTTACCATCACTCGAAGCTAGAAGAATGAGGGGTAAATGGTGACGGCTTTTAAGTTCCTTCATTGTTTTGACAGAGTAGACAGGGATGGATATTTTGATATGGCTGGCTTTATAATTCGAGGTCATAATTTGAAGCTTCGTAAGAAATCTTCTTTGCAGGATGTAAGGCAGTACTTTTTTATTGTAAGGATAGTTGATGATTGGATTTCGCTAAGCAAGGAGGTAGCTAATGCTAAGGACAAATATGATAAGTGTCATTGAATATAAAAGTGGAACCGACCAGGAGACAGGGAGTTATGAGCATCTCGTTAGCACAATTAGGTAATTACACATGCTTAATATGAAATGAGTAAGACACGACTGACTTGTAAAGATGGTGTTGTAACAGACACACATAGTGGAAAGCATAACTTTCAGTAAACAACAACCCTACAGTATTCAAAATAGTCCTTTTTTTTTTCTTTTCTTTTTTTAAGATTCCTTTTATGCACCCCTTCAATTTTTGGACTAAATTATTTTTTTCTGATAGGTTTTGATGTGTTTTGACTTAAGCTGATAGTTTTTCTCGAAAATAACTTTGTATTTATTTTTTTATATTGTTAGGGTCAATATAAGAACATAAGAACATAAGAATAGAGGACACTGCAACATGCCTACTGGCACACACGAGGCAGCTCCATTTTTGAATTGTATTTTCAGCATGTCTAACCTATTCTATTCTACTCTACTTATTTATTCTGTTTTTCTTTTTATGATTTTTCTAATAAGCACTAACCTATTCATACCCACCCTACCTCTGTCATATGTCTATCTAATCTACATTTGAAGGTGTCTAAGGTATTGGCATTTACTATCCTACTAGGAAGCTTGTTCCATGCATCAGCTACTCTATTACCAAACCAATTTTTACCAATTTCCCTTCTGAACCTAAATTTATCAAGCTTAAATCCATTATTACGAGTTCTGGTTTGATCATGAATTTTTAAAACTTTATTAATATCTCCCTTGTTAATCCCTTTAAACCATTTATACACTTCAATCATATCCCCCCTAACTCTTCGCCTCTCTAGAGAATGTAGATTAAGTTTTTTTAATCTGTCCTCATATGGTAGATTTCTGATATTGTGTATCATCTTGGTCATTCTTCGTTGCACTCTCTCCAAGGATTCAATTTCCATTCTATAATAGGGTGACCAGAATTGCACAGCATAATCTAAATGGGGCCTAACTAATGCAAGATAGAGCTGCAAAATAACTTTTTCCGTCCTATTGCTGACGCTTCTTGAGATAAATCCTAAAATTCTGTTTGCTTTATTTCTGACTGCTGTGCATTGCTCTCTTGGCTTAAGACTACTACTCACAAGAACTCCCAAATCCCTTTCACACTGAGAACTCATGATTTCATGGTTATTTAGCTTATAACTAGTATTGTCTTTTATAGTACCCATTTTAACTACTTTACATTTTTCAACATTAAATTCCATTTGCCATTTGTCCGACCATTCAGATAATCTATTTAGATCTTCCTGTAAAGCATGAATGTCTTCTTTTCCATTTATAGTTCTACCTATTTTAGTGTCGTCTGCGAATTTACTTAGGTTACTACTGATATCCGAATCCAGATCATTTAGATATACGATGAATAATAGGGGACCCAGTACCGAGCCTTGTGGTACCCCGCTTGTAACTGAGCCCCACTCTGATTTCTCTCCATTTATGCAAACCCTCTGTTTTCTGTCTTTTAACCATTGTTTGATCCATCTGAGCACAGCTCCTCCTATACCATGAGCTTCCAGCTTTTTAACTAATCTTTTGTGAGGAACTCTATCAAAAGCTTTGCTAAAATCTAGATATATTGTATCATATTCTTTGCCACAATCTACTGCCTCGTAAACTTCTGAATAAAAAGACAGTAAGTTTGTAAGGCACGAAAAACCCTTAAGAAACCCGTGTTGTGAAAGTTTTATCAGTCTGTGTAATTCTAGATGTGCCCTTATTTTATTTGCAATTATGGATTCTAGAATCTTACCCACTGTTGACGTTAAGCTTACCGGCCTATAATTATTCTTTTTAACACGTTCTCCTTTTTTAAATATTGGTACCACATCTGCCAATTTCCACTCCATGGGTACCGATCCTAATTTTATTGAATTATTAAATAATGCAGTTAGAGGACAACTAAGCTCTTCCTTGCATTCCTTTAATATTCTAGCATATATTCCATCAGGTCCCGGAGATTTATGAGCCTTTAATTTATCTATTTCTTTTATTACCTCCTCTCTCGTAATATTTATTGAACTAAGTATATTATCGGGACTGTCTCTGTAAATGGATTCTACTTCCGGAATATTTTCCAAGTTTTCATTTGTAAATACAGATAAGAAATAATCATTTAAACATGTACACATCACTTTATCGTCATCTGTGATATGGCCATTGGCTACTTCAATTGGTCCGACTTTTTCCTTAAATTTTGTTTGATAATGTTGATAAAACCCTTTAGGATTTTCTTTAGCTTCTCCTGCTATTCGAACTTCGTATTTTCTTTTCGACTCTCTAACTATCTTTTTAACTTCCCTGTTTAACTGTATATATTGCTGCCTCACCTGCTCTTCACCTCTTTTTAGTTTCCTGTATATTCCTCTTTTAATACCTATAAGATTCTTTATTCTATTGTTCATCCATTTAGGGTCATTTTTTCTTGATCTGCAATGTTTCATGGGAATATAGTCTCTCTGACTATTCTTAAGAGTCATGACAAAATTGTTATATTCCTCATCCAAATTTATATTAACTGACGGGCTGCTGTTCTTTCCTGTGAGAGAATTTAATGTATTGATCTTATCTTGTGATAATCCTTGGCATGTGGTACCCAAATTTCGGGGTAATCCGCTACCTGCGACCTGACCTGCTGGATTAACTACCCACATCTGTACCCCAGAAATCCCTTCCCATACCTCATTAGATAATTTAGTTTTTAAGCCCTCAAAATCTCCTGCTCTAAAGTTTGGAACAATATTCTTATTTTCCTTTATAGTTTCCTTGAAAATTATGTTAAATCTAATGGAATCATGGTCACTGTTGCCCAATTTTTCACCAACTTCTAAATTTGTAACCATATTCTCTCTATTACTAAGAACTAAATCTAGTGTATTCACCCCCCGTGTTGCTTCATGTACATGCTGAGAAAGGAAATTGTCTTCTACTACTTCCAAAAACTCCTTAGAGCTACTATCACCTGTTATGGTTTCCCAGTTAATATGTCTAAAATTAAAATCGCCTACAATGCAAACTCTATTTGACCTGCTCACTTTAGAAATTTCATCGTATATAACTTGCGACTCTATATTATCTAGATCAGGTGGTCTGTAGACTACTCCTACAACTAGACTTTCTATATTATTTTTAATTTCAACCCATAAGGTTTCTGAATTTAGATTTGTCTTAATTCCAGACTTAATGCAGCTTCTGAGGCTATCTTTAATATACATAATTACCCCTCCCCCTCTTTTATCTGCACTACGATCAGCATTATAAAGTTTATATCCTGTAATTATGTACTCAGCTTTAAGGTGTTTGCTTTCTAATTTAATCCAACTTTCACTAATGCATATTATATCCGGTCTCTCACTACATACTATGGCTCTCAGTTCTTCTATCTTGTTACCTAAACTACGGCTATTTGTATAATATACTTTTAAACTTTCTCTAGCTTCACCCTTCTTGTGGCTATTCTTTTTGTTAATATTTGTTCTATGTAACAAATGGTTCTTATCCTTAGACTCCCAGTTATTTGACCCACTATTTACTGAACCCTTACTGACTAATTTCTCTGCACAAGTATTAATCATTTCATTATTTGTGTCTAACAAAACCCCCCTACCTCTCTGTCTATCATACTAGCCAATACCGAGACACCTGAATTAGAAAGATGCACTCCATCCCTTGCATACATATGCTTACGACTAGTGAAGTGATCCCACCCGTCTATAAAACCTATATTATTCTCCCGACAGAAGACTTTCATCCTAGCATTTACTCCTATAGCTCGAGACCACCACTCTGAACTTTTTCTAAGCCTAGGGAGAATACCACACATCACAGGAACTGCACCCCTTTTCCTAATCTTATCCAGGGCTTGTCTATACAACCTAATCAGCTCTTCACTTCTACCATCCTGCACGTCATTTCCCCCAGCTATCAAACAAACAACATCTTTTTTCTCAATCCAGCTATTTATTGACTCACCCACCTTCTTCATACCTGCTCCAGGGAAAAAATATTTTCCTCTAACTCTATGCCTGAGTTTCCTGTCTACATATCTGCATAGTGAATCCCCTACAATTACCAAAGAACGAGACTTATCCGGAGGATGGGTTACTCCGACCTTGGGCAGCAGCGGGTAGTTATATACTCTAATCTAATTAACCTAGCTAACCTAATTTAGATATAGTTTTTTTTCGTATTAGAATTGTGAAGCACAACTCCATTGATGTAGCACACCTAGATGCACTGTTGAAGAATTCGAAGAAGAGATAGGCATAGTACGTTAGACTTAAAACTGATGAAAAATGTATGTGAGGTAGAATATATGACTGTAGATGAACCACTAGTGTGAACTGATAGTTCTGTTATGAATTTTATACATTAAAGTAGTAAATTAAGGAAGCAGTATGATTACCATAAAGGAAATATCGAAGAAATGGAGAGTTTTTAAAACTGACTTGGAAGGAATTGCTACTTGCTCACAATACAGTATATGTGATCCATGGGATATTTGCAAGTGCAGATATGAAGAAGCTGTAAGACTTTATGTACCTGAAAATATGCCTAGGACATAAAATAAAAAGCCTTGGGTAAATAAGAAATATTTAAAAACCATATAAAGCAAAGAAGTATGCTTGAGAAAGGTATAATGAAACAATGAATTATTGTAGGTTTACACAACGAATGAAAGCAAGAGATACATGTACTAAAATCTCTTGTATTGAGATGCGTAAATACAGTATGAAGACAAGTTGGTGCAGAACCTTAAAGTAAATGCCAGAAAGTTTTATTAACATGTAAAGAAAAAGAAAACTATAAAATGTTCAGTTTGTAATTTGTAGAAAGCAAATGCAGAACCTACTAAAACAGACTTTGAAACTGCTGATGTGCTAAATTATTTCTTTGTATCAGTATTCACTAGGGAAGAAGACAACGAAGTGTTTATATTAAATGAATCATTTAAGATATTGTTTACTGAAGAAAGTGAAGAATTCTTTTATTTGACACAACATAAACGAATATCAATATATGATGATATGCACGTGGAAGCCTGGCAGGTCATGCAAATTTTAAAGAATTTGAATGTTACACAGCCGTAGCTCCTAATGAAATTCATCCAAGAGTTTTCAAAGAAATGATATATGTTACAGCAGTGAAACACAATTTTATAAAAAAAAATCACTCAATGAAGGGAATCTACTATTTAATTGGAAAATTGCTATTATGACTGCGATTTATAAGAAAGGAGTTAGCAGAAAAGCTATTACTTATAGACCAATATCTTTAACTTCACTAAAAGTTAAAATACTTGAAACTATTGTTAGAGGGGTGATGATAAAGTTCATTGTTAAAGATAATTACTTGACAGATAGTCAACATGGATTTGTGGCCTGCAGGTCATGTTTATCAAACTTACTGGAGGACTGGACACAGATGTACGATGAAAATAAACCATTTGATGTAATTTAATTAGATTTCAGTAAATTTTTTGACAGTGCAACATTACATATATTATAATATTAGCTTCGAAGAAATGGTATCCAAGAAAAGATCCTGACACGGATTGAAGCTCTTCTAAGTAAAAGAGTACAGTGTGTGGCAGTTAATAGAACAAGATTAAGATGGCAAGATGTCGGTTCAGGGATCAAAATCAGGCCCTATTTTTTGTAATATATATAAATGATCTACTCCTTTCATTACATTGCAAATATAAGATCTCTGTTGGTGATACTAAAATATATAGATGTGTACAATCTCCAGAAGGAGCCATTTTACATCAAGACCTGAATAGACTGACAGAATTGTCAAAGGACTGGAAGCTGTTCTTCACTGTTGAAATAAGGTTATTTATTTTGGAGTTCGAAACTTACAGTGGCAGAGCATATTAAAACTAATAAAAAGGCGAGTCAAAAGCTAGGAAGAATAAAAAAAACTCATTCGCATATTTTATTGCAGAAAAACTTAAGATTTTACATAAAAGATATGTGTGGCCCCTTCTTGAGTATGCAGTACAAGCTTGGTCAACTTATCTCCAAAAGGATATGGAAGATAATGAAAGAATTCAGAGAAGAGCCACTAAAATACCACTTTAATGACATAATCTGACTTATACAGAAAGATACAAGAGATTGGGGATTACAACACTAAAGGAGAGAAGATTTAGAGGTGTTTAAAATATCGAAAGAAGTAGAATATATAAATGTCGATACACTCTTTCAGAATAACCAAAATGCAAAAAAGTGTCATAATTGTATGACCCCTTATATTATAAATGCCCCAATAGAAAATGATTTTCAAAGTAAATATGACAAGTGCAAGATGAATGAATAGAAAAAAATTTATCTGATAAGGAATGGAGGCGAGCAAAAGCATTAAATTAGTATATAATAGATTTTGCAAAGCTCAACTGGTAAGTTGTAGTATTGCAGTCCTAGAAAGCACCACAATGCCTTTTTTCTGCTAGAAATAATTTTGCTTTCAGAACCTCAATGTAAGCAAAATTATGAAAGCTTAGTGCTTTCTTCTCAAATAGTATATAGTGCTGCAGACTAATCTTTTCTACTCATATCATTATTTTCTTATTTCCCCAGGTATTCACAGCCCCATTTGATAATCGATAGCTGTACATAAAAGGAAAAGAAGAATCTACCACAGACCCCACATCCCAAGTGCGGTTACCATAAAATATTTTTGTAAACTGCACTATAAACTCTCCAGAAATTGTGAACACTGATTAGGCATTGCTGTACTAGAGATGTCGATAAGTGCCCCTAGCGTGTTTATGATGAACATCACCGGACAAATTGAGACTGGACGGTTTATGGAGGGAGATAACCTTTATTTTAACTATTGCTTTACTTATGGCCCTGATTGGGAAGTTGTTGGGGTGAGTTGAAAAAGATATAATCCTTTTATATATTTTTATGTTTAACTATAGAGGGTAAATGAACGTTAATAGTATTTTTACTTGATACTGTCTTGATTATTTAAAGATGTTTATTACTTGGCTAGCATACTTGATTATTATAACACTTCCCTTAAGGAGACTAAGCAGGTTTGGTTGATTAGTAAGTGCTAGGCAGTTTTTGTTACCGAAAATATCCAACCAGTTATTAGTTAGCTCTAGTATTCACTGTGCTTAGAAAGAGAACATATGATTTAATTCAGTTTACATTTCAGTTTATAATTGGCATGAGTGTGTTGCACTTTTTACTTCTTTATGACATATGGTGTTTCACAAGAATTAATTAAAATATCTCACTAGTCCTCAAGCTAATAATTGACTTATTGAAATTAATGTAATTCCAATTAATCCATTTCCCAGCCCCAGAAACATGCCTTTTCATTTTTTTATGGGCTTATATGTGGCAAAAATATAGAATATATATATATATATATATATATATATATATATATATATATATATATATATATATATATATATATATATATATATATATATATATATATATATATATATATATATATATATATATATATATATATATATATATATATATATATATTTATATATATATATATATTTATATATATATATATATATATATATATATATATATATATATATATATATATATATATTATATATATATATATATATATATATATATATATATATATATATATATATATATATATATATATATATATATATATATATATATATATATATATATATATATATATATATATATATATATATATATATATATATATATATATATATATATATATATATATATAGAGTCAGGTATTTCATTTAAGTTTCCCATGAATACAGTATGATATACGTATTCTTTGAACGAATTGTATAAGTTTTCTTTCAGTTGGCACTATTTATGTTAAGATTTCCTGCAGATAGATAGAATAGTGTTTAGAACCAAGGAATATTAGTAATACTATAATCTTGAAAATTAGATAAACCCCAAAC
>JAXCGZ010011363.1:0-5000 GCA_037179515.1 Halocaridina rubra
GTTCAGAAAATAATGCGACTCTTCATAATTCTTCAGGAAGGGTGAGGGCCCATATGAAAAATGGTGTAAATAGGTAGAGAATATTCTCTAGAAATGTGAACCCGGCAATACAAGAGCAAGAATTCTCAATATGAAGTGGGACACTGTGAAGAATATTGTAGTTAAGGGTCAAGTATCATTATTTTATATATTCTCTCTCTCTCTCTCTCTCTCTCTCTCTCTCTCTCTCTCTCTCTCTCTCTCTCTCTCTCTCTCTCTCTCTCTCTCTCTCTCTCTCTCTCTCTCTCTCTCTCTCTCTCTCTCTCTCTCTCTCTCTCTCTCTCTCTCTCTCTCTCCCCATTTTTCCCGTCTTTGCCTTTTAATAGACTACATCGGTCCTTATCTTTTTGTAGATTATATATATATATATATATATATATATATATATATATATATATATATATATATATATATATATTTATATATTGTAGTCACCGTGGCTCAAGCGGTAGCGTCCGCGACTTTGAGGTTCGCGCCCCGTCACGGTCTGAGGTTAGCAAGGGCATGCACTCAGGGTAACGATTACATCTGCCAAAATAAGGCCTTTGCAAGAAGGCAACCGTCCTAGCCCTTGGTTGAAAAGGGAGTCCGTGACGTAAAACAGGAACGAACGAATATATATATTTATATATATGATAGTTCTATCAACAAAAAATCGTCTCTACCATTTTTTCCTTTATGGTTCTATCAAGAGTATAAGTTTGTGTCAGCAATTTTGATATATATATATATATATATATATATATATATATATATATATATATATATATATATATATATATATATATATATATATATATATATATATATATATATATGGTGGTACTAAAAAGAAATCTTTGCAGCTTTTTTCCACGTAATTTGGTAGTGCTATAAAAACAAACTTTCGAATTATTGTTTATTAGGAAATGCGTGAATGTGATTTAAAATTACATTGAGAAACAAGCAAGACTGCATGAAGTCAAAATATCCACTAAAGAAAGAGATACTTTAAAATATACGACACTGAAGAAACTTCTAAGTGCGACACTGATAAACAAAGTTGTTCGAATAAGGAAACTGTCTCTATTGCGAGGAACCTGCTGTAGGAGTGGGCCAAGTGTTCTGGGAACCAAGAGAGTTTGCTGGGCTTTCGTGCTCAGCCTTCATGCATCTACTAAATGCCAAGTACCTATTTATATTGCTAGGTAAACAGAGACCGTTGGCAGTCAAGAAACCTGCCTGGGAACTTCTTTACCCAGGATTCGATTCCGAGACCTTTCGGTGGTGAGCCGAAGATGCTGACTCTAACACCACGAGGAACATGGTGAATGGGAGAAGGGGGGTGAATTTCAGCGTTTTATATAAGGGGGATGGTTGTAGTCGCCGTGGCTCAAGCGGTAGCGTCTGCGACTCTGAGGCGTCAGGTCGAGGGTTAGCAAGGGCATGCTCTCAGGGTAACGATTACATATGCCAAAACAAGTCCTTCGCAAGAAGGCAACCGTCCTAGCCCTTGGTAGAAAAAGGAGTCCGTGAAGTAAAACCGGAACTATAAGGGGGATGGTTGATTTGCGGGGTGGGGGGCGACTCAGTACACTTTGAGCGACATTGACCATTAAAACCTGACACGTTAAAGAATAAATGACTAAAGAGTTTTGCGAAAGACCAAAGGACGCCTCTCCTCTGCGCCTACAGTAAGTTTCATGTGAATAAAGAGGCAGTCCTCTTTGGCCAAGAAATAGAAAGGTTAGAACAAATTGTTAAGTGAAACAATAAAACCGTATTAAACATATTAATAGATGTATATATTTGTTTGTTAGGGGCTAGACATCATAGCGAATATAAGAAGTTCGGCTAAGTTGCACTGCTACTACGGTTTGTTTTCAAGTTTTTAAGTGGAAGGGGTAGCTAAAAAAAAAAGAAAAGTTATTTCTGCGAAAACGAATAGACAAAGCCACTAGACACCCACCAACATTTAATTACAAAGTAACCAAACCTAACCATAGTTATATATCAATAATTTATCATATTTCTAGACTCCCTTCCTTTAAAAATGAATAAATTAAGTATAAAGTAGTCATAGTCAAACAACGCTTTTGCTCCCCTCTTTACACAGAGCTGCAATTTTATCCACGAAAAATGAATGTTTTCGATAAATTCGTTGAGTATCAATCAATCTCTGTCGTTCATGGTTTTCCGCCCAAGTTCGGCCCTCTTTAAACAAGATGAAATTTCCTCCCCCTTTTTTATGTCGTTTTTAATCGACTTCATTTTTTTTTTTTTGGAGGGGGGTTGTGAAGGAGGTTTTAATCATTGTCTTCTGAGGTCTTTCCAATACCCTAAAGTTATATCTTTGCTATTTCAGTATCTTTTGTTCGGCAATAAATTTTTTTTCTTACTTGCATTCATGTTTTCTTTACGAATAGATCAATTTAGTTGGTGAGAAATTAAATGTAGACAAGACCGTTAGAAAAACAAACAAACAAACATACAAAAACATTTATTTCCATTTTGTACAATGGTTATTCAACATTAATAGTAACTTATAAGTAGACATGTAATTAAAGTAACAAATAAGAGGGTAATATATATAGTTAAATTAAATGTAGCTTTCATAGAAAATAATAATGCTGTAATAAAAATGTTACAATAATGTTAATAATAAAGTAGTAAGTATGCCACTAGATACAGGATCGTTATTATCGGCATCATTTCCATATTTGTTTCCTTACAATGAGAATAATTAATTCTTAATGAGCAGCAATTATTTGTCCCAAAAAAAACTATATAGTTTGCCTTTGAAAGCTGTGAAAGAGGATGCATTTTTAAGATGCTCTGGAATATTATTCCAGAGTGTTGGCCCTTTGATAGTGATCATCTTTGAACCTGCTTCTGTGTTTGTTCTGTGAATAAAGAGCTCACTGCTCTGTCTTGTGTTGGTTCCCCTTATATCCCTGACTGTTTTTAAATCAAATAGCCAGCTAGGATAATGATGGTCCAAAATTTTGAATACAAAAACATAAATAGCATAAGCGACCTTATTTTCTGCCCGCAGCCACCCAAGTTTATTGAGAGCTGGTGTGATGTGGTCATATTTTCTTATTCCTCCCAGGGCAACTCGAGCTGCAAAATTAATAAGCTTCTGTATTCTGTTTATCTGAGTCTTAGTGGTAGATCCCCAAACAGTTGTGCAGTAATTAATGTGACTTAGGGCTAGAGATTCAACAACAGTTATTCGAGTGGTAGTCTCAAAATTGTCTTTTATACGTGATAAGTACATTAATGTTCCTGTAACCTTTTTGCATACTTTATCTATGTGGGAATCAAACAACATGTGGTTATCAAAGTGAATTCCTAGGTTTTTGACTGTTTTGCTAGGTGTGATAATATTGTCGCAAAAATTAATTGTTGTGCTTTCTGGAATTTGTGCTATGTGGAACCTTGAACCAATAAATATGCACTGTGTTTTACTTTCGTTAATTAACAGTCCAATTTCTTGGAAATAGGTTTTAATTTTTGACAGAGTGTTTTCTGCTCTTAAAGTTAGCTCTGGGAGATTATTAATATCACCACTAAGGAGTAGTTGAGTGTCATCTGCATATTGTACGACTAGACAGTCAGAAATGAAAGAAGATAGATCATTTACGTAAATGGAGAAGAGGATAGGACCAAGTACTGATCCCTGTGGAACACCAAATGATACATTTTTTGGCACAGAGATAATGTTGTTAAGACGTATGGACTGTTTACGATTAGATAGATACTCGCTAAACCAGCTTGGATCAATATTCAAGTTAATACATTTACTTAAAAGAATTTCATGGTTTACACTGTCGAAGGCTTTTGATAAGTCTAATAATACGAGAAGAGATATTTTTTTCATATCTATATTATTATATATACTATTCGTAACTTTAAGCAGTGCAGTTTCCGTCGAAAGTTTCGGTCTGAAACCATGCTGGTTGATACTTATTATTCTATTTGATTCTAAATATGACATAAGTTGGCATGCAACAATTTTTTCTAATATTTTAGAGAAAATGGGTAGGAGGGAAATGGGACGATAGTTTGTCACATCTTCTCTGTCCCCCTTTTTATGCAGAGGTATTACATGTGCTATTTTCCAAGAGTCAGGAAACTTTTTAGTAACAATGGAAGTGTTCATAATAGTTAGAATATAGGATGCAATCACGGGTAGAACATCTTTGATGAACTGAAATGGTATACCATCTGAACCATAAGAGCCAGAGTTTCTTAGGCTCTTTATGGTAAGAATTAGGGTAGCACAATCGATAGGAATAATCTTGAAGTACTCTCTTGTGTTTTCATTGGAAGAATTGTCATTTAAGCAATTACTCATATTCACTGAGTTGTTTTCTTGAGTTTTTTCATATGTATTTTTGCCAACGTTAGCAAAATAGTTATTAAAGTTTTCTGCTTTGTCTTTCAACTCCGTAATATTTTCATAACTTTCTGAGGTACTCTTTTCATTTGGTATCATGCTTCTTATCACTTTCCATGTTGCTGCTGTATCATGTCTAGAGTCATTAAATTGTTTTTTGTAAAAGTCTTTTTTACTTACACTGATGAGAGATCTGACACGTTTCTTTTCTGTTTTATAACGTTCTCGGAGAGTCATATCATATCTATTCATTTTTAGCTCTTTTTGTATTCGATTTCTGATTTGCATTGCCTCTTTGATGTCATTAGTTAGCCAGGGGGCTGAGGGGCGGGTTATTTTTCTTGTTACAATGGGTGCACAACTATCTAAGCATTCAAGGAAGACTTTTGTTATAATCTCAACCTGCAAATCGACGTTATCTGTGTATTTAATTCTATTAAGTGCATTTGTGTTGTTGATTAATGTTTCACAAAAGATATCAGGGGAGTAATTTTTTAGACACCGGAATGTCTTGAGGAGAGGCTTCCTTTTCGGCTTGTTTATGTTTAGCATAGCAATGTTCAGCTCGTGGTCTGCAATT
>JAXCGZ010011363.1:10000-27500 GCA_037179515.1 Halocaridina rubra
GAGGTGGATGAGAAGAAGCAATCGCTGCGCAGAACAATCAGATAGCTACACATCTACACGCACTACCTGTTAGACGAGGCCGCTTGGCGAG
Source organism: Halocaridina rubra (assembly GCA_037179515.1). Taxonomy (NCBI): domain Eukaryota; kingdom Metazoa; phylum Arthropoda; class Malacostraca; order Decapoda; family Atyidae; genus Halocaridina; species Halocaridina rubra. The sequence continues at coordinate 10,092 of JAXCGZ010011363.1, forward strand.
TGTTACGAGGTCTCGGCAGTTGGGGGGGGGATGCAATTCGCCAACTCATCAGAGCAGCGATGGAAGTAGTAGCGATAAAAGAGAGAAAGGGATGATACCTTGCGGCGAAGAGAAAGATAATCCAGGTTAAAAGTAAGAGAAGGGTCATTGATGAGTGTGAATGCCTTAGATTCAACCCTAACAGAGATAATAATTGGAAGAAGCATCCCAGATGTGCAAGCAGTATTCAAAGCAGGGACGGATAAGATCTTTATAGATTTTTAGTAGCTATAAAGAGGAAAAGTAATGACAAAAACAAAACAGAACCCCCAATTTTTTCGATGTAGATTTAGAAATTTGAATTTACTGACTCCTCTAAGACAAGTTTGAGGCCCTTTGAATTTTTAATATGTTAATAGAATAAAGAGGGTAAATTTCTTTAGTTTCAAAGACAATAGGGCTATCAGGAGATGAAGATAAAGAGATAAGCAGCAAAGTGTCTTAGGGGCATTAAATATAACTAAATTCTGAGTGCAACACTCATATACTCTTTGCAAATCAGAGTTGATATTAGAAGAAAGGGTGATACGAGACTGATTACGAGTAGCAGATAAAGGTTGTGAAGAGAAGGCAGAGAAAAAATGAAGGGTAGAATCGTCGGCATAGCCGTGGAGAAGAGACGAGAATGGGAGCTAAATACGATCTTTCATGAAGAGAATGAACCAAATAGGTGAAAGATCAGAGCCCTGTGGAACACCAATAGTAACAAGAAAGGAGCTAGAAGTTGCGCCGTCAACAACCACAGATATAAAGTGGTAAGAAAGAAAACTGGAAATCAGAGAACAGAGAGAAGGAGTAAAGCCATAAGCAGGGAGTTTGGCCAACAGAGCCTTGTGCCAATGTCTGTCAAAATCTTTAGAGATATGAAGGGCGACGACAAAGGATTCCCAATAGTTCCTTGGAGATGACCATACATGAATAAGATAGGGCAGGAGGTCACCAGTGGATCTTGCCTTGCGGAGCCGTACTGGTGATTGGAAATAAGCGATTTAGATTGAAGACGTATCGAAAAATGAGGATTGTACAAAGTTTCGAATACTTAGCAACAGGCTCAACTAGAGCTCATCACTTTACATGTAAGAGAGTCAAGCAGGTTTTCTGGAATATAGGTATACATATATGTGTGTTTGTGTGTTTTTAAGTGTGAGTGTGCGTGTGTGTTTTAATTTGTGCACTTTAGCTACAGTTTCATAACTTACCAGAAACAGGCATACCTCTATGCCTATATGATAGAAGAGAAGAGAGTACTGTATGTGTGTGTGTGCGTGTGTGTGTGTGTGTGCGTATGTGTGTGTGTGTGCGTGCGTACGTGCGTGCGTGTTTGTGTGTATGTGTGTGTGTGTATGTGTGTGTGTGTGTGTGTGTGTGACGTAGCAAGGCTTTCAATTTTTTTTCCATAAATAAGTTACGAAAAATTCTCATGAAGATAAAAATTCAATTTTCATATTTTCGCGTTTGGAATTAAATTTTTGACATGACAGCGAGAGCTGTATACGTCATATCCTCAGCTCGTTTAACATTATTTAATACTGAAAATTTATCTTGAAATCCTTACTTTATTGTTAACAACTTTGTACTTTTGCATTAAAATAATTACCTAGTTAAATTTAGCAACTGAAATTTATCATTAAAATTTACATTATAATTAATATCGTTGTACAGTGTGTGGCAATATTTACATTGTCTAATTCTTTAATTTGGCAAAAGAAGATCTACTTTATTGCTAATGGCGGTGTACATTGCGTGATAGTGAATATTAGAATTTAATAATTCTGGAATTTGTTATTAAAATCTTGTAATGTTAATAACTGTACATTTCCAAATTTTTTGTCATTTAGGAATTTATCAATAAAACTTTCTTTATTGTTGATAAGTTTTTAGTGCGTGGAGAGTTATCGTATATATATATTTTTTTTTAAATTCTGGAATTAATGATTAAAAGCTGGTATCATTATATTTTAGTTTTAGTAATTTGTCATGTATCATTATAAATTGACTTTTGTGGTAATATAACATGCACATTGTGTGAATTTTTTTTTTTTAAATTTTAGTTATATTTGACTTTTATATTAAAAACTGACTTTAATGTTAATGGCACATTATTTGAAAAATATATCTTTTAATTCTAGTTTATTAGATATACTTTATTGTAATTAAGCATGCAGTGTGTGTGTGTGTGTGTGTGTAATAAAAATATATACATGTAGATATTATTTGCCGTTTATGTCACTACTCTTTCTTACTTTTACATAATAAATGGACAACATAAAAATATATCTATTTATGTGTTTATAAAAAGAGACATATACATAGATGGAATGCTGGATAGTTAGATAGATAGATTGATAGGTAGACAAATATATAGTCAGCTAGTTTGATAGATAGGTAGATGGATATTGTTGATTGATAAATAGAATGAATGAGTGGTTTAGTGAGAAAGGGAGAGCAATTGAAAACCGTCATAACACCGTTGAAGTACTACTCGACCCAACTCAGGTGTTTCCTTTTCCTTCGAGGTCAATAAAATCAATATATATATATATATATATATATATATATATATATATATATATATATATATATATATATATATATATATATATATATGGTAGGAAAAGCCCATTAAATAAAACAACGAAAATATATATATAAAAAGTACTTATTAATTTCGTGACCTAAACTGGTCACCTTCTCAAAGTACTTTTGAGAAGGGTGACCAGTGTAGGTCACGAAATTAATAAGTATTTTGATATATATATTTTAGTTGTTTTATTTAATGGATTTTTCCTACCATTTTAGACTGTATGTTAATAGTTCAGTGCTAATAAAATATATATATATATATATATATATATATATATATATATATATATATATATATATATATATATATATATATATATATATATATATATATATATATATATATATATATATATATATATATATATATTAAGGATATTTGTTGAGAAGAGAGAGAGAGAGAGAGAGAGAGAGAGAGAGAGAGAGAGAGAGAGAGAGAGAGAGAGAGAGAGAGAGAGAGAGAGAGAGAGAGATTATTGAGTTGTAATTTATATGTAGCAAGGGAACTGCTTATAATTTCAGCATGTTAGATGCTTAGATAGATAGATGGATAATTAGATAGATATATATGGATGGATAGATATACGATAGGTGGGTAAGTGGGTGGGTGGGTGAATATGAGTGGGAAGGTTTGGGTGTAAAGGTAGTGGTGGTAGGTGGGTGGGTTTGGATGTATGTTTGGATGGATAGATGGATGGATATATAGATAACTAGATAGAGAGAGAGAGAGAGAGAGAGAGAGAGAGAGAGAGAGAGAGAGAGAGAGAGAGAGAGAGAGAGAGAGAGAGAGAGAGAGAGAGGAAAAAATTCTCCCCTCTAAAAGAAAAGGAAAAAAAATATTCGCCCCAGCACCTTGAGAAGAGTAATCAAGGAGATCGCTTGAAGGGTCTCTCCCATTTTTCTGCTTCCTTAATCATTTAATCAATGCTTTTAATGAACTCTTTATTAGCTCGACCTCTTTACTGCCTCATTTGCATTTTCTTAATTTTTATAAAGGATTACCCTTGACCTAACTCTTTTACTTTTCTGTTTAAGCAAGGAATACAACAAACGGAAATAGTAAGCAGTTTGTTTGTTAGTATTTATTTAAGTGGTATTTTGGATGGGCATAATCGCCCTAATTAAAGCCTAAGATAATGCAGATTAATTGTGTATATATATATATATATATATATATATATATATATATATATATATATATATATATATATATATATATATATATATATATATATATGCATTAGTCATATCCCCCCTAATAAGGGGGACTGCTGAGTCATAATAAAATACCTTGCCTACGCGGGAAGAAAAACACAGAAAAAGGGATTCCCAGTTCGCTCGATCTGCCCCATTTAGTCAACTTTTACTCATACACACACACACACACACACACACACACACACACACACACACACACACACACACACACACACACACACACACACACACACACACACACACACACACACACTATATATATATATATATATATATATATATATATATATATATATATATATATATATATATATTTTAGTAAGTTGGCCATGGCATCAGCCGCCCGTTGAAATACTACGACTGAAGGTATTAGGGACTTACCTAGGACTTGCCTAGGCAGCTCCAGATTAAGTCTTTCTTCAGGCACAGTTCTTTCCTTATCACTACATCTACACCGAATATTTTGGCGTATTTGTTACACATCTCTTACTATGCCATTACATTAGACAAGTCACAACTTTCCCCATCTCTGTTTCTTTCTGCTCCCCTTTTCCTCATTTTTACCATAATTATGGAAGGTCTACAGCTAATCATCCCCGGTACCCATCATAGAGGGGTGCTAAGAATCTCCAGGGATCTTGTTGACTTCACTATTGTCGTAAAGGAAGACACGCTTGTTGAAAGTAAAAGTTGTGCTCTTAACCTTGCACCTCCTACTAGACATGCTTATTTCACTCTCTACTTTTCTATCTTTCTTGATCTGAACTCAAATCTTTCATCTGTGGAACAGCACTTGTGGACACCCCCCTAACCTTCTCCTTCTCTCTGAATTCCAGCTCGCTAGCCATGCATCCTCTAACCCATTTCAAATCTCTCACTATTACCTATACTATCTTTCTGTTCCAAAAATGGGTCTGTGCCTATTGCAATACTAACATTCCTCTTGCAAGGGTCATGGACCTTGAATCTCTTGAATCTGATGTTCTCTGGCTGAAAATATATCTCTCCACTACCACTATATTTTTTTGCTTGTGCTGCTGCACTCCTAACTCCACTGAATTTATGTCTCTCTTTGAGTATCTGTCCTCTTGCCATGAGTCCTTGCTATCTTCTCACCCACATGCTGAATTTCTCTAAATTGGAGACTTGAATGTAATGTACAGTGTGTGACTTAATTCTTCACACACTGGTGTGGGAGGAATTGAGGCCATCACTTGTTATGTTACTCACGATCTGGAGATTATCAAACTCTTATTAGTGTTCCCAATTGCCACGAACATACAGCTAACAACCTAGGCCTATTTCCTACTTCTAATCCTTCAAAGTACTCATATTCTGTGCTTTCCTCTCTTCGTAAATCTGAACACTGTGATCTCAATCTCTTCTGTTTTCACTCCCCTTCCATCAATTCTTCCTACTCAGCGCCACCTCTGACACTTTGACTTACCCAATGCAATGATTTGCGTAAACTTCTCTTTGTCCTCTCATTAGATGTCTACTGTTTTCGGACACAAAGCCCTGACCAGGTAGCCCGAAAAGTTGCCGAGATCATAACCACAGGAATGGAGGCGTTCATCCCCTCCTTCATGAAAACTTTTTCTCTCCGTAATCCTTGATTTGACCGTGCTTGCTCCATGGCTGTTCAGGCCAAAGAATGGTCGTACCAAGCCTCTCCTTCTGATTTAACTCACTCTGCTTTTATTACAGCTAGGACTTGCTGCGCTGATCAGATACGAATATCTAAAGCTTCCTTTTTAAGATGACAAGATGATGACCTTAACTTCTCTGATAAATATATCTGGCCCTTAGCCAAAAAGCTCTCCAAAAACTTCTGTAACTCAAGCTTTCCTCCTCTCATTCGTCCTGGTGGATCTATATCTTGCTCTCCCAGTGACGAAGCCACTCTCTTTGGCTTTAATTTTTTGCCAACTCTTCTGTAAGTGATTCCAGTACACCTGTTCCTCGTACTTTACCCTTCTCTAACCCTATGCCCTCCCCTATTCTTTCTTTACGCAGAGTCCATAAGGTTCTTCACTCTCTGACGAACAAATCATCTGGACATGATGGTGTCTCTGCAAGGTTCCTTAAGGAGATTGTATGAACTAGCTCCCGTGCTTTGTCATTTTTTTTTTGCCTCATTCTCTCAACCACTATCTATCCTTCATCTTGGAAGCATACTCTAGTTCATCCATTTCCTAAGAGGAGTGACTGCTCAATTCCTTCCAGCTATTGACCTATTGCCTTAACTTCTGCTATCACTAAAATATATGAAAGTTTGCCCAATTCTCACTTCTTGAAACGTCTTGAATCTAACTCGCTTATCTCCGATCACCAGTACGGCTCCCAAAAGGCAAGATCCACTGGTGACCTCCTATCCTATCCTACTTATGTTTGATCATCTTCTTTGAGGAGCTATGGAGAATTCTTTGTTGTCGCATTTGATATCCAATTTTCTTTCTTACCGCTTTATATCTGTGGTTGTTGATGGTGCAACATCTAGCTCATTCCTTGTTTCCAGTGGTGCTCCAAAGGGCTCTATTCTTTCACCTACTCTGTTCCTTCTCGTCATCAACAATCTTCTTCATTCCCCATCCTCTTCTCTTTTCTACGCCTTTGCCAACGATTCTACCCTTCATTTCCCCTCTGCCTTCTCTTCACTGCCTTCATCTGCTACTCGTAATCAGTCTCGTATCACTCTTACTTCTACTCTCAACTCCGATTTGAAGAGGTATCTGAGTGTGGCACCCAGAATTTAGCTAAATTTAATGTCTCCAAGACACAATATCTGGCTATCTCTTTATTTTCTTCTTCTCCTGATAACTCTGTTGTCTTTGAAGCTAACAAAATTTACCTTCTTAATTGTATTACCATATTACGAATACAGATAGCCTGTAGCTTGACTTAGAGAAGTCACAGAAGCAAATTTTCTAAATATGCATCCAAAAAATTGGGGGTTCTGTTTCATTTTCGTCATTATTTTTCCTCTTTTCAGTTACTTAAAATCTATAAAGGTTTTATCTGTCCATGTTTAGAATGCTACTTGCACATCTGGGATGCTTCTTCTTATAATTATCTCCCTGACGGGATTGAACCTAAGGCGATCAGACTTATCAATAACTCTGTTCTTACTTTTAATCTGGATGCTCTTTTTCTTAGCCGTAAGGTATCATCTCTTTCTCCCTCTTTTCTTGCTATTATTTCCATCTCTGCTCATATGAGTTGGCAAGTTGCATCCCTCCCTCAGTGCCGAAGCCTCGTCTCACAAGTACTGTGTGGAGATTTGTAGCTTGTGGATTGCTCAGTGCAGCGACTGCTTCTTCCCATCCTCCTCTAGATGCTGGAACTCTCTTCCTCCTTTTGTCTTTCCTAAGTCTTATAACCTGTCTTCCTTCAAAATGTGGATCTATCTTCATTCCAGCGAACGAAGTTGAGATTCTTAGTACTTAAGAACATATTATCTACTACTCATATTCAGAAGATTAGTAGTAGATAATGCACTCTAAAGTATTAAGAATCTCAAAATTTCTTTCAATTTCATTATCTAGCGATTACCATTCACATATAAAAAAAAGTTACTTACTTATTATTAGATTTTAGGCTTATGTCTTCAGTCTGTATGAATATATCATATGTATTCCTTTTTTCCTTTTCTTTTGGTAAGGTGTGAATTTTTTCACATGAATTTTTTTTTTTTTTTAGCAACGTTTTGATTTTAAAACTTGATAACAGTCTTCCATAAGACTGATGTCAAGGAATTATGAAAGGAATTTACTTACTGAAACGTTTACATTTAGTACCATTTTTATGGTTGTGTCAGTTGTTACTGTGCAACCTCAGACCAGAGTTCTGTCTGCTTTTGCTTTTGCCCTTACTTTTGTAAGTTGGAAGGTTGTTGATAATTTTTGTTATATTTTCTTGTTAAATTATCGTTACTTACAAGATATTTTCTCACAGAAACATAAATTAATGAATTAATTTATTAATTTTTTTATATATTTTTTTTCCCAAGAGCGTTGGAAATTCAAGTCTTTTTCCCTTATCAAAGCAAATCCAAATACAGATGATGTTCAAGACACCTTAAGCCGACACCTCATATGGTGCACTCATTCAATTTTTAGTTATTAATAAAGTAATTGTGGCTAAGAGAGTAGGTGTGGAACTGCTTTTGCTCGGATCTTCTCAAATGAATGAATAATCAACCCAGTATTTGTGAACTTTTGAAAGAATTATCTTTCTTCTTGCTTTCAGAGTGAGAGAGAGCATAAATTTTTTCTTAACCAGACTTTAAAAGAATAGATCAAACACTCATTCAGAAGCTTCCTCCTTGTTTCGCACTCTTTTTATCCTCTTAAGTAGGTTTTACCGTGTTTACTCTAGACTAGTCTCTCTCATTCTCTTTCTTTTTTCTTTTTTTTTGTTTCTTGACCTTTTTGGCCTCAATTATGCAATCGACTTGATAATGAGAAGGCAGAGATTTTTTCTTTTAGCCTCCTTTGCTTTTTCTATTTTTTTTTTATTTAAAGGTCGATATTTTTTTCTTGGTTAGGGTGAAAATATAACCATATTTTTTTTATTATCTTGCGAGAGAGAGAGAGAGAGAGAGAGAGAGAGAGAGAGAGAGAGAGAGAGAGAGAGAGAGAGAGAGAGAGAGAGAGAGAGAGAGAGAGAGAGAGAGAGAGAGAGAGAGAGAGAGAGAGCAGTACAGTTTGTAAAGTAATATATTCAAGTCATTCAGAAAATAGAATACACTTGTTTGGAGAGACTCTGATATACAGGTATGCTATGTAGGGTTGATTGATATCAAAGGAAGTGCTACATATCTGTTTGGTGCATCATAGTGAAATGCTGAAATTAATTATTTATAATAACTCATTTGTGAAAGATGGCATCTTGGAAAAATATTAATCCATATTTCATATATATTCTTCTACGATTGTGACACCGGGACAAGCAGGAAAATTGCTCTCATGAGGCCCTAAGAAAACAATAAGATCCAGAAATTATAAGGACAAGGCAGAAATAAGGGAATGATACATAATAGGAAAAAGACAGGCCGGAAGAATAGACGTGGTATTGAGGACATAGAGATATGGCAGGATTAGGCCTTGAAATGACGATAGTACCGTTATTTAAAGGAAGATAGTTATATGAATTAGGAAAGACAGAGGGAGGAAGAGAGTTCCAGAGTCCGGAGGTGGATAGGAAGAAGCAGTCGCTGCACCAACCAATTCACAATCTACAAATCTTCACACAGTACCTGTGAGGCGAGGTCGATTGGAGAGTGATACACGGCCTCAGCAGTGGGGGAGGGATGCAACTCGCCAACTCATCACAGCAGCAATTGAAATAGTAGGGATAAAAAAGATAAAGAGATGATACCTTACCGCTAAGAGAAATAGAATCCAGAATAAAAGTAAGAAAATTGTCATTGATGAGTCTGATTGCCTTAGATTCAACCCTTTCTGGGAGATAAGAATAAGAAGAGGCTCCCCAGATGTGCGAGAAGTATTCTAAGCCTGGATGGATAAAACCTTCATAGATTTTAAGTAATTGGAGAGAGGAAAAGTAATGGCAAAAAAGAAAAAGACCCCCAGTTTTTTTGGGAGCAGATTTAGAAATTTCGATTACTCCTGTGACTCCTACAAGACATATTAGAGGCTATCTGGATTCCTAATATGTTAATAGAATTAAGAGAGTAATTTTCGTTAGTTTTGAAGACATTAGGGCTATCAGGAGGAGAAGATAAAGATATATTCAGAAATTGAGTCTTGGAGCCATTAGATTGAACTAAAGTTTGGGTTCCCCAGTCAGATACCCTCTGCATATCGGAGTTGAGAGTAGAAGATAGAGTAACAGGAGACTAATTACGAGTAGCAGATGGAGGTTGTGAAGAGAAGGCAGAGAAAAAATGAATGGTAGAATCATCGGCAAAGGTGTAGAGAAGAGAGGAGGGTGGGGATTTAAGACATCTCTGATGAAGAGAAGTAAGAGAATAGGTGAAAAAACCGAACCCTGTGGAAACTGGTAATAAGAAATTGTTGATTGAAGTGTTGCTCCAGCATTTTGAGGACCAAGTTGTAGCGTTGCTTCAACGTTTGGAGGATCACCTTGAAACGTTGATTAAGCGATTTAACGACTACCCCGCAACGTTGATCCAGTGCTTGGAGGACCATTTTGCAACCTTGAAACGCTATTTTGATGACCACCTCAGAGCATTGATTCAGCGTTTTGATGATCACCTCTCGGCATTAATCCAACGTTTGGAGGACTACCTCACAGCATTGATTCAACGTTATGATGACCACCTTTCAGTGTTGATCCAGTGTTTGGAGGACCACCTTGCAGCATTGTTTCAACATTATGATGACCACCTGGCAGCATTGATCCAGTGCTTTGAGGACTAGGTCACAGTGTTGATTCAGTGATTTGATGACCACCTCGCGGTGTTGATTCAGCATTTTGATGACCACCTCGCAGCATTGAATCAGTGTTTTGATGACCATTTCACTGTGTTGATCCAGAATTTTGTGAACCACTTCACAGCATTGGTCTAAATTTTGGAGGACCATCTTGCAACATTGATTCAGCATTTTGACTACTACCTTGCAACATTGATCCAGCATTTGGAGAACCAGTTCACAATGTTGATTGCATGTTTTGATGACCATCTCACAGTATTGTTTCAGGATTTTGATTCTGCAATTCGATATCTGCCTTGCATCATTGATCCAGTGTTTTGAAGACTAATTAGCAGCATTGATTCAGCATTTTGATGACTACCTTGCTGCATTCATCCAGCATTTGAAGATCCACATTGCTGGACTGAGCCAGCACTTGGAAGACCACTACACAGTGTTGATTCAGCATCATTATAACCACCTCGCGTTATTGATCCAGCATTTAAAAGACCACCTCGCAATATTGAATCAGCATTATGATGACTATCTCGCAACTTTGGTCCAGTGTTTGGAGACCCATTTTGCAGCATTGATCCGGTGTTTTGATGACCACCTCGCAGTGTAAATCTACATTTTGATGACAACCTTGCAGAGTTGATTCATTGTTTTGAAAACTACTTTGCATCATTGTTCGAGCATTTCGAGGACCAGTTCACAACGTTAATTCAGTGTTTTGATGACCACCTCGCAGCACTGATTCAACATTATGATGACAACCTCGCAGCGTTGATACAGCAATAGTAGAACTAGCATTTGGTAGACCAGTTTGTAGCGTTGATTCAGTGTTTTGATGACCACATCGCAGCCCTGATCCAAGGTTTTGAAGACTAGTTTGCAATGTTGATTCAGCATTTTGATGACCACCTCGCAGAGTTGAACCAGCATGTTGATGACTACTTTGCAACGTTAATTCAGCTTTTTGACGACCACCTCGCAGGGTTGATCCAGCATTTTAAGGAGCTGTTCTCAGCATTGATCCAGCATTTGGAGGACCACCTTGCAGTGTTCATACAGCACTTCGACAACTACCTAGCATCACTGATCTAGCGTTTGGAGGACCTCCTCCCTGCTTTGATTCAAGTGTTTTGATCACCATGTCACAGCGTTTATCCAGAGTTTTGTGGACCAGTTTGCAACATTTATCCAGCATTTGGAATATCATCTCACAGCGTTGATTCAGTACTTTAACGACCACCTCACAGCATTGATCCGGCGTTTTTAGGACTACCCTGCAGCTTCCATTCAGCATTATGTAGACTACCTTGCAGATATAAAAAGAGAAAGAAGTCCAGAAAATTGTTCTTCATACCACTGGTCTTAAATCAGTAATCAAATAGTCAAAATATTCAAATTTATTGCAATTGCCAAAATGCCAAGTGTCCGCACTGACAATTGTCTGCCGTTAAGTTAATCACCGGGAAGTTGCCCATATGTCAGTTTTCCGCCAGAATATTTTCAGTGCACTGTATATGTTTTTCAGTGTGCCGTGGTTCCCACCATGGGGCGTGCAGGCAACTTGATTTTTAATGGGAGCAATTCGAGAATGCATAAATAAAACAGTGAATTTTTTCTAGTGAGTCCGTGTGAGCTTGGTATGTGTGTACGAGTTAATACATACGGTGCATATAAAGCATGCTTTCACAAAAAGGAGCTCATCCAATATGTGATCTACCATGAACATTCACATTCCAATATGTGCTCTACTAAGGTTTTTCCATTTAACTAGCAAACTAGATTGTTGTTAATATTAACACTCCAATACGTGCACTACCAAAGGTTTTTTAATTTGATTTGCCCAAACAAAGAATTAAGCTAACCTAACCTAACGTAAGGTTAGGTTAGGTTAGGTTAGGTTAATTTTTTTACATTTAAATTTCTAAATATATTCATTTTGATTATTTTCTTACTTTTTAATATTTTTGGCCTACTTCTACACAGAAACTTCTGGTATATTTGCTTCACAACTTTTAATATCCCTTCACATCTGACAAGGCGCAGCAGTCCCATTTTTGTTTCTCTTTGATTTTCTCGTCATTTAGATCTTCATTACTTGACTGTTTATTCAGCCTGTCTTTTAATTGCTCATCATTCTCTTCTTTAAGCCTTGTCCTTAAATTTAATTAATCTGAGTTGACTTCATTTTAATAGGCTACTTTAGAAGAGATTCCATATATAGTAATAGGTTGGCCAATGGCACCAGTCGCTCATCGTTACTACATTTTCGTAAATGTTTTGTAAGTTGTCAGGCCCGATAAGGGCAGTTTTCTTTGTCCCTTTTGGTGTCACATTCATTAAAAAAAACCACACACACTAACAGAGAATACAAACGTGGACAGTTCTTTCATTGTTCCAAAAAAATAGGCGCTGATGTTTATATATGCATATATACACATATATGTTTCATACATTTATTAATATAGAGCTTCATACATATTTGCCTGCTTACATACTTTCAGGCATACTTGCGCACATACATACATACATACATACATACATGCATAATTCCATTCATAGCTGCTCGTTATATAATAACGCAATTTCCGCAGTAAATTCTAGTTCCAGTTTAACCAAGCACGAATGCAAATGAAAAAAAAATGGGTTTATGTACCTTTTGTTTGTTAATTGAAATGTCAAATCGGCTTAGCTCACTCCTCAGAACGCATCAGGCAGGTAAAGTGTTCTGTCCTGCTCTCCCTGTTACAGCTTTAGTAACTGTAATTACAGAAATTTGTCCATAGGGAGAATAAAGTGAAAATTTACAGTATGACTAGGGAAAAGAAACAGCGAAAGACTGCATCTGACTGAAAAAAATACAGTATTATGAGAGTGAAAAACTGAATCTGAGTGAAAGTTATAGTACGACTAGATTGAAAAACAGAGTGAAAAACTGCATCTGAGTGAAAAATTACAGTATGGCGAAAGACCACGAAAGACTGCAACTGAGTGAAATTTTCATTACGACTAGAGTGAAAGACTACATCTGAGTGAAAATCTGCAGTATGACTAGAGCGAAAGACTGGCTCTGAGTGAATATTTACATTATGACTAGAGTGAGAGACTACGTCTGAGTGAAAATTTACAGTATGACTTTAGCGAAAGACTGGATTTGAGTGAATATTCACGGTATGACTGGAGTGAAAACAGATCGAAATTGTGCATTGAGTGAAAATTAGAATAGACCAGAATGTAATTGTATGTTGTAAAAGCTTATAATTCAGTAACAAGGAGTTAAGGAGAAACACATTAGGGAAATTTTTTTTTTTCCAGTAGCTCGTATGATGATCGTAAGGGAAACTGCAGTTGGATGAAATTGAATATTTGAGTCTTGAGAATGTCAACATTTGGTGAAGTCTTACAATCTAACTGGCAGAAATATATCTATAGTGTGCTTCTGTGTATTTGAGTGATAATTAAATATTGGAAAGACTTTGGAGGCGAGCGAAATTTAAGAATTTGAGGCTTGAGTACACTAGGTAACATTTTAATATACAACTGGGTGAGATATGGGTTTTGTAAAGAATCTTACAGTATTAATTGATTGTAAGGTAAATTTCTGTGAAGCCTTCGCAGTGTAGTAAAATTGAAAAACTAGAGCCTTAGGTATACAAATTTTTGGTTAAAACTTGTATATCTGGTGATTTTTTTTTTAAGACTGCAGTCGAGCTAATATTAAATATTTTAGACTTGCAAATACTAGTCCTAGATTGAAAGCTTACAATAAAATGGGTGAAAAGATGTTTTGTGAAAAAAACTGCAGTCAAGTGGAAATTAAATATTTGAGCTTTGTGTTACACTAGTGTTACGTGATAACTTGCAGTATAACTGGGTGAAAGATATCTAAAGGATGTTACTTTGCTTTTAAGTAATTTTAAAGACCTTACAAGCTAGTGGAGAGTCTGTGATATGTTCTCGTAACCGAAACTGAAACTGAATGTGCACTTTTTTTTTGGTAAAAAAAAGCCCCCATTTGAATAGGGGTGGATGCATACAGGTTAGAGCTGGGGAATTGAGATTGCCTTTCATTTTTAAGGTCGCCCTATGTGATCGAAGACAGGTTTTTCGTGATCCGAGTCGAGTACCCAAGCCATTGCACTGCTGCGGTCCCTTTTCTCGTAAATGAAACTAATTAAGACCAGTTCCTTAGTCCTTTAGCGTATCACTAGACAGTTCCACTTGATTTTCTAAAATCTTTTAAATACTTTACATTCGTTTACTGTATTGAACGAACTGTCTGTAAAGCAAAAACATTTTTTTTAGTTGGAGAGACTATGAAATAAATTGGTCCGTGCAGATGAAAGGACAAAAAGAAAGCCTTTTCACAATTTAGTTATGACTTGAATTTACCTCTCTCTAGTAAACAAAATGTTCAGCTGGTAAAAATAACTAGTTTTTACAGCATATTGCAAGCGATTAATACTAATAATGTCATTTACTTTTTCTGTACGTGGAAGCCTCTGAACGGACAGTACAACGTTTATCGAAACTTAAGCTCTTGTATATATAGTTCCATCGTTAACTCATATTTAATGGTATGCTTACTGTACCGACTCGAGTCCTCAGGGACTACCAAACAGAAAAACAAACAAACATTCATTTCCATTTTTGTACAATGCCTATTCCTTTACAAAACTAAGAGTACTTATAAGTAGAGATGTAATTAAGCAAAACGTGAACAGAAAATAAAGGCCAGACTCTCTTAAGGGGGGTTTACACGGTCAAACGGTTCGTCGAACGCGGTTTGACAGACAAGTGTTTGAAGTGATGTTCGAACGTCACTTCAAGCACTTGTCTGTCGAACCGCGTTCGACGACCCCCTTGACCGTGTAAACCCCCCTTTAATGTCTATGGGGAAGATAAGATGTGCGAGCTAACCAAAATGAGGAACTTGAGCTAAGGTTCCTCTTCGTGAGGGTGAAGCGCTATATTTAATGGTATACAAAAGGGGAGGCTGTAGTCCATTTAACATTATCATACATTTGTCTTCTTCCCTCCTAGTGTCACCTCACTAATTGCTTGTCAGTAAATGTCGCTCACAAACTGTCGATTAATGTTGTAATACACCCACTCTTTTTTCTCCTAAGTTGCTAATTGGTATAATTGTTTTTTCGGGAAATAGTCCTAGTCTTTCAGCCACGTGTCTCGCTAAGTTGCATCTTAACATTGTTGCTTCTTCTTAATTGTCAATCAGTTAGCTAATGTAGACTGAAGAATATATTGTGAAAAGTCTTTCGTCGTAACTAGTTTATTGATGTAAACGTATTTTAATGTAACACAAGATTTTGTAAATAGCTCCTAATTTGTAGCATAAAGGCATCAACGAGCTACATTTAGCGAGAACAACAACAAGCGAATGAAAAAAAATATTCGGATAATTGTAAAGCAGAAGAAAGAAAATATATGAAAAAAGAAAAAAAAATAAGGAAGCTCAAGAGAAGAGACGATTGGGTTTCAAAAGAGATGTGAAAAGTTTAGAGGCGATGTAAGGGAGTAAAATGCGATGGCGGAAAGAGCTCAGCACCAACGGTATTCACCAAGTTTTGTGGAGATATTATTAGAGCAAAATTGTCCCTTGAAAGCAGAGTAACCAGACTGAAATAAGTTACATACTACGAATGAAAGATTGTTTCCTTCAAGTTTTCATAAAAGAATCACCGATGTTTTCTATTGTTTGAATATGAAAAGGAAGACAAAGTATATTAAAATGGAAACTAATGGGAAATCATCCACAAAAAGTTGTTTTCCTATGAAAGATATCATATAAAGGAATCTGGCAACACTCTTCCAAACGGATTTAGCTCTTCTTTGAGATTTTTTTAGGGTAAAACTTGAGTCAGATTTAAGGTACATAAGGGAAAATTTAAGGTAAAATTCGAGAGAAGAAGAAAGGGTGTCGAGACTCGCCATATTCTCGAAGCTGAAGTTGACTGGACGGACGACGTGTAAAGGGGAAATGGCCTTCAAACGCCGTGCAAGCTTCTAAAAATAGATGCGCTGATTTTCCTCCCCAAAAAATTCCTCTTATTTTACTGGAGCGTGTCAATTATTTTCATACAATATCTTTAATCATTTTTACTTCTCAATTTTTTTTTAATATAACATTCTGAGAATACACTAATTTTAAATTTTAATTTGTGGCCTTTTTTTATTAGAATTTAAAGTCTGGAACTTATCATTACTTCATAAAACATGTTAAATTAATTTTAATTAAACGGTTTAGGAATTTTGGTCTAATTGTAGAATTTGTTAACAAGAGATAGGAGGTTTTCTCCATAAACTTTTATTCATAGTTTTGAAAACGGTCATTATTTCCTGAGTTTGGGACTTGTCCTAAGTAATCTCACTTTAAGAGATTGAACCTCTCTCTCTCTCTCTCTCTCTCTCTCTCTCTCTCTCTCTCTCTCTCTCTCTCTCTCTCTCTCTCTCTCTCTCTCTCTCTTTTGGCGACAATTTTTATGATTGGATGGGTTGTTTTTACCTTAATATTCCGTTTTATTTTCCTAGTATTTGTCATTATTTCCATGAAATATCTTTTTCTTGATCCTTGTCTGTATATTAATCTATATATATATATATATATATATATATATATATATATATATATATATATATATATTATATATATATATATATATATATATATATATATATATATATATATATATATATATATATATATATATATATATATATATATATATATATTCATTTATTTATATATTATATGCATACATATGTATATGTGCACACACACATACTTATATATATATATATATATATATATATATATATATATATATATATATATATATATATATATATATATATATATATATATATATATATATTATTCCTTTCATAGAGCGTTCGGCAAATGAGTAGGTTTAGTGTTCTCTTCGAAATTTTCTGTTGTATTTAGCGATATAGTTTTTTGTGTTGAAATAATTAGAGAACTTTTCAATATTTTTAACTGTATAATAAATGATTCTGCAGATTTTTTTGTCTTCGCAGGCAGTGCCAAACCTGGATAACTTAACTTTTCCCATTTCTTACCTGAATCTTGTAAAATTCAGTAATAAGTATTTTTAGTGATATTCAGTATAACTGTTTTTTT
>JAXCGZ010011363.1:32500-35000 GCA_037179515.1 Halocaridina rubra
CCTCTTCGCATTTAAGCAGGTTCGCGGTAGCGCAGTAATTAGAACTCTAAGCTTGAGAGGTGACTGACCCGCGATCAACCCCACCTTGGGGCGTTAGGAAGGGCATCCAGCCTGAATTCTCATCCTCTGGTCATCCTCATAAATGGGGATTTATAGTGACTCGTGAGAACACCATAAGAAACTTGGATTCATCGAAGGTCCAGTATCTTCATAAACTCAGGCATTGGTAAGCGAAGCGAAGCTATCTCATATCTCTTTCTGCAGAAAAATAAGCTGGTCTTATTTTACATCGTCGGGTTTGATAAAATGTGTGAAGAACGAGACTGCATTATAAACAGTACCTCGGAATAGCGTTGGAAAGCTCGTGAGTTTCACACTGCTTTCTCTGTCAAACATTTGAAGCATAGATAGAAAAGTATTTTTCGTATCTCAAACGTTAAATAATTAATTAGTCACAAGAAATTTTTCATTCCGTTGCTGAAATAAACAACCTTTGAAGTTGAACTCTTTTCTCTTACATCAGTAATTCCTCTTAAAATGCAAACATACTGTCCTTATTTTTTATGATAATGGCATTAACTATTTATATATCCTTTTATTTTTTTTGAGAGATTGACTATTATTTTGTTGTTATATTGAGATATATATAGATATTTAACTATATGTTTAGCTGTTAGTATGTAGTTGCAATAGAGGAGAGATTTATTTTGGAACTGATATTATTATATGTTAACTAAAACAGAAAGATAGATACATGGACAGTTTTTCCTATTATTAAGAACTATATAAGAGAAGATTACTGTAGATTGAGAGATAGAGGATTTTCACAGTATACTCTATATAACCAGAACCATAAGATAGATAGGTAGATAGATAGATAGATAGATAGATAGATAGATAGATATATATATAGAGAGAGAGATAGATAGATAGATAGAGTAGAGAGAGAGAGAGGGAGAGAGAGAGAGAGAGAGAGAGAGAGAGAGAGAGAGAGAGAGGAGACTTTTCATTATACTGACTCTATAACCGAAAAAATAACACCCACGTCTGTAAACCATGTCCATGGTTTTTGACCTTTGACCTTTTGCCTCTGTCTCTGACAGCTGGTATTTTTTACTAATATTAAGTTGGTTCGTCTAGTGTCAGTGCTTTAGCTAATCCAGGATGTTAAAACATATATGATAATATAATATTCATTTACCCATGACTTCACATCCATAATGAAATAATAATAATAATAATAATAATAATAATGATAATAATAATAATAATAATAATAATAATAATAATAATAATAATAATGGTGATGACGATCATGATAGCATCAACAGATATTATAAAAATACTGTGGATGTACAGAGGCATTCTATTTTGGGACAGAAAATATTATTCAAATTTATGTATTAATATATATATATATATATATATATATATATATATATATATATATATATATATATATATATATATATATATATATATATATATATATATTATATATATATATATATATATATATATAATATTTTGGTTAAACAAACTCCGATTGTCAGTGGCTTTAGTTTTACTATAATAATAATAATAATAATAATAATAATAATAATAATAGTAATAATTATTATGCTTACATTCTTATTATTATTATTATTATTATTATTATTATTATTATTATTATTATTATTATTATTATTATTATTCAAAGTTAGCTCACCCTAGTCCCTACTGACATGACATATAAACCCTTTGGTGTGAACGGGTACATCATCATTACGTGACGAGAAAAGACAAGCCACTTTACTATATTAAAATATGTCCCTCCCTTTCGTATCAAGCCGTGAATTAGTTTCCAAATCCCTCTTTTTTTATATATATATAAAGCAAGTATAAGAACGCTGAGATAGAACATGAAGTGTATACGTATGTATATATGTAGGGAGAACAACGACCGCATTGCGACAGAGCTGCTTCTCTCCAGAGGGATAGCTTGGTATGCCAGGGTTGAGGATCCTATGACTTTTGAACACAAACTTCGACCTTATTTTCCGTGGCATAAGGAGGTCAACGAAATGTAATTTAGGTGATAAGTACACTTCACATTCGGAGAGTAACCATTCAGTTTATGTAGCTGGTCTGGAGAGAAACAGATAATCAGTAGCTGAGCAGATATCAGTAAATAGCTAGTAGCTACGTGGAAAAACATGAAGGGGGGGGGGGGTAAAGAAGAAATAGGAGGAAGTGGAGATAAATTTTGTTTGGAATTGTAGGAATATTGACCAAACGCTGTGGATAAAAGTTAGGAGTAGTTTAATCCTAGGCCTATTATAGCCCCTTTTCTATACCATTAACGGTGGCAAATATCTGCTGCCGACCATAAATGATAGGCCTCATTTTTTTTCTTTTATATGTGATCGAGGTACCTTCACACCTCCTAACCTTCAATTTTATTTATAAAACTAGTTAAATTGGTGCTGGAATTCACACAGAAATCATGAATTTATCC
>JAXCGZ010011363.1:50000-55000 GCA_037179515.1 Halocaridina rubra
ACCATGAAAAATATGAAATGGTAAGCAAGGAAATTAACGAAATTGATTTGAAATGAACTGCGTCTCGGTAGAGGAATTCTGGAGAGCACTTCAGGGAACACTTATCGCTATTCATTGGAGAATCTGTATGCAGTTAGTGATACATGAAAATGCAATGAATGCATTCAGTTGAATATTTAGACACATAGCCTTAAACTCCTGGGACTGTGATAGAATATGTAAATATAATGCTCTGTAGGTCTCTATAGAAATACAGTTGGTGAGTCCCACTTGCAGTATGGGAAAATGACAAACACAGATATTGCATTGGGAAACTTCTCAAGTAGTATGGTAGGAAAAAAAAGAATAAGCCTGTTGAAATGTATATAAAAACTTACATGGAAAGCGGAAACGCTGTTCTAGAATAGAAAAAAATGTTCTGTCTCTTACAATATTTGGATCTTGTAAAAATGAGTAATCCTCACACCCCCATGCGAAGTTAATTAACCTCGTAAATTCTCTGGTCAGGTTGAATACGGTTTGATTAGGCTAGGCTATTTTAGGTAAGGTTATGTTAGGCTAGATTTTATTAGGTTCGGTGACTTACCTCATAGGTATGAATAACCCTAAAGTATCCTAGAGTTTTTTTTATGAATGTGACACTGGGACGGGCAGAAACTGCCCTCATCAATAAAGGTCCGGGCACGAGAAAATACCAAGACGAAGGAAAAGAAAAAGGTTATGGACAAGGCAGAGATGAGGTAATGTCACACAAAGGAAAAGACAGGCAGACAAAACAGTCAAAGTACAGAGGACCCAGAGATATGGAGGGCTAGGCCCTGAGATGACGATAGATCTGCTTTTTGAAGAATGGAAGGTCATAAGAATTAGGGAAGACAGAAGGAGGAAGAGAGTTCCAGAGTCTGGAGGTAGATGGGAGGAAGCAGCCGCTGCACCGACCAATCCGAGCTACAAATCTCCACACAGTACCTGTGAGATGAGGCCGCTTGGCGAGTGTTACTGTTACTAAGAGGGACTGACAATGTGTTCAGCATAAACAAAACAAATTTCTAGTTTTCAAAAATTAAACTGATCAACGGGAGGCATAAGACGAGTGTCTTCTGTAGACAAAGACCTTTACGGAATAATAATTTCCTTTAGCTAATTAGAAACATAATTCATATTGATATGTTTTACTGTAGATATATGGGATGCACAAGAATGAATACTGTATAATGATAGTGAGTTTTTACAAATTTCAAAATGTAAATTTTTGCCGCATTTAAAAATGAATTTGGTTCTCCTAACTGTCTCCTATATCCATAAATGTATTGAATAAGCTGTTTGGGATAGCAGGAGCTAGGATGGAACACATAGTACAACTGTCATTCTTGACTCTCAATATGATGGGCTGGAGTGGCAGCGTTTTCAGCGTTGGTCCACCCTCACCAGCTGCAACTCAGAAAAGGAGCAGAATAAGAGACTGCTATGACTAAGCCCTACCCCTTTAGGGGCACAAGAACCTGGGAGAGGTTTTCGTCACCAGGACGGAGAATTTAATGGGAAACAAGGTGAAAAAAGTGTGTTACTTTTCCACACCTTAAGAGGATGCATAACGAGAGTATGGACCAGAGGATATATAAGGCGGGTACAGGCTTTTCACATAAGATGTACCTCAAGATGGAGCTCACGTGATGGGGTCTATTAGGTCCTTTTATAAGATGTTCTGAGAAGAAATATAATGAAGAGATGTAAAATTATATAGAGTTGCCCCACATCTTATGCGGTTTTAAATAGTACAGTTTTGAACATACATGGTGGGAAAGCTAAAAAAAAAAATCCCTTAAAAATATCCATTATAACATTTACAGTTCTTTCCATAGAATTTAAATTGTATGAGATAAAAAGTAAAATACAATAATCCTGTCACAATTTAAAGAATACAGGAGGTTGGAACAATCATATGCCATGTACAATGGCACTCTTATATAAGGATCTCGAACATGTACAGTCTTTTTTAAAAATAATGGAGGTGTGGGAACCAAGTGACCGCATGAGCGATCAATGTACAGTGTATTCCTAACCTCGACAAAATTGTATAAAGTGGCACCAATTTTGTGCTGCTGTAACAGGGTTAGCCAGAGAAACCTGATGCCTGGTTACTTCTCTTTACAAAATCAGAATATTTGTACTAATTTAAGTGAAGTCTATCCTCTTTTTAGAGTTATGAAATTAGTAGTAGAGGATGATGCAATATATATATATATAATATATATATATATATATATATATATATATATATATATATATATATATATATATATATATATATATATATATATATATATGACCAGCTAAATATTTCATTCAAGTTTTAGGTTGCATATAACTACAGCCCAATGGCTCACACAGAGCATGTTATTATATTATTGATGTGTGACGAATATAATACAAAGGCCTAACATGAATCGTATACGAATGGGGGGAGGGGCTTAAAGACTACCTCCATTACCTCATTCCTTCAGCTGTGGATAAGAGTGAAATATATGCCTCGTTCAGACTCCAGTCGTCCCTGTTATCTCGGAACAATTTGTCTGCAACAAGATTTCGATGATGGAATGTTTGATTTGGTAATAGTGTATGAAAGTCCCGCTTTTTCTGTTTGTCGAGCTGGATCAATAAACGGAGAGTTTGATATTAAACGCTAGCACCAGAATGATCTCAAATCTTTACCATTTTGAATTTTTCTTGTAAAAAAAATAAGTACTTGTATATTTCTATGGTCATTGTTTTAATGTCGGCGACAACTTTAGTGAAAGCAGTTTTAATCTAATTTTACTTCTCCATCTGTGTCTTAACTGAGGGCAACCAGGATAACACATTCTTAACACCTGGGGGCAACCAGGATAACACATATTCTTAACTTTCTTAACACCTTTCAGTAGGTTTGCAATAACGTACACACTCTCCTCATAGTGTCTTCTTATTCTTTTTTTTTATTTTTTTATTAAAGTGTTATGCTAGCAAGAAAACACTCTTTGGTATCTGGTGGCAAGTCAAAATAGTCCATCTCTGAGACCAAGAAAAACATGTTTGGGCTCAGAGTGAGTGTAAGCGTTCAGTTGATATGAATAATTACTGGTCATTATTTATAATTACGTAGATGAGTAGTTAGACTGCTTAATTGCAGGTATAAGTAGATATGTTTGAGCGTATATGAATACTGGTGTAATTGCAGCGAGTATTCTCTAAGATCACAGGAGCCTATTGTATACGAATCTCTTTTGAGGTTATGTGCAGCATTATCAAAGGGACGATCATTTGTAATAGCATTCATCCTTCGCCTATAAATGACAAGACTGTATTCGAATCATAAAATAATTCCATGTGTAATACGCTAAAAAGAAGATAGGTGAAACCATCTTTAATTAAAAAAAAAAAAAAGCCTCTAGAATTCACATCCTTCTCAAAATGACCATTCTAAAGGGGGAAAACTCCACTATTTGAAATTCAAGGAAAAAAAGAATTGCTACTAAGATGAATGAGTGATAGAATGGAAAAGGGGAAGATGGAAGACTAAGGCCCGATTTTCTAAACAGCGTAAACCTAGGATACCATATTGTTAGTTATCTAGACACACACAAATGGATTTCATAAACGCATCTGACGCGGTTCTGTGTATGGATAGGATCCCCCTATCCTAGGTTTACACTGTTTAAGAAATTGGGCCTAAGACGTTAGAGGAAATATTTAAAGAAGATATAACAGAAACCTAAGATGAGAATGAGGAAGTGCAAAAGCAAGAATGAGAAGCATAGCAGAATATAAAATAAAATAAGAGCAAAAATGGATTTTTTTTTACCTTTTTTATTAGTTGTTTTTAATCCCCATTCAATTGGGGGGGTGCAAAGACAGGTTGAAGCTGGGGAATCAGGTTTGGGCTCGATCAGAGGTTTGTTACCTCAACAGTCTAGCGTTCTTATTACTTTACTATTAGTCATCCAAATTAATTCATGTCCAGGAGTTGGTATTTCATAGATATTGTATTTATGATTATTTTTTGTAGATTAGAATTTTAGTTGTTGCCTTATTGAATCACATTTTAATGCTCTTGATAGAGAGAAAAGAAAGAGACATTCTATCAAATCCAACCGCTTGAAGGGGGGGGGGGCTATAGTATTAGGTCAGATTGTAATAGTATGGAGCTACTGGGATAGAAAAAACCTCCGGTTCTTCTAAATTGTACCGTACTATGACATCATGCCAACAAGGACCCTTCGTAACTAATATACCATCCTGTTCGAAAAGAAGAAAGAACATGTCAACAGAAGTTTGACGCCTTTAGCTATTTCATTTATAAGTATAACCATAATCGTTGCTTTTATTACAATTGAGTCTACCTAAATCTTACCTTTTACAACATCAACCAGAAAACTGTTCCAATGATGCATTTCCAAGTCTTTTTACATAGACAGTCTTCATGCAATAACAAAGGCGAGGAAAATATGATGGGTGGAGTTATTGGGAAGGCAGGAGCCTCCATCACACCTCCTTCCATCCTCACGTGCCTCTCTCTCTCTCCTAGCTCTATATCTCTCGCTCACTCTCTTTCTCTCTCTGCTGTGGCTGCTAGCACAACAACACTTAACTTAGTAACAGCAGAAATTCTCATCATCTCTAAAAGAGACTTAAATGTCAAAGGTAGCGACCAAATATCTGTAGAGTTCGACTTGGATGGTAGGGAAAACTGTTCCCCATAGAAGAGGACGTCGTTGTTGGCTCTTGTAGTACTACCATTAGTTCTATTTTTAGCTCTGCAGTAATCTTAAAGTAGAGGGCACGGGGCGGGGTGCTGGTGTCGGGTCGATGGTTGGCGGTAGGGCCCTAATACTCATCCACCAGCTAACCAATCTCCTTCTCTTGCCCCTCCCGACAATTTCTCCCTCTCCCTCTCCACCTCTTTCCATACTCCCTCTCCCTCTTTGCCCGCCGCCGCTCCCTCCCGGCTCACCATCACCCTT
>JAXCGZ010011363.1:60000-65000 GCA_037179515.1 Halocaridina rubra
TGCATCATTCCCCTTTCTAATTAAAGACTATTTCTTTGAAGTTGTAAGTGTTCAAAATATAGAGCTACATTTATAAACTGATGACATGGAATTAGATTTTCAATATTATTATTTGCCTTAATGCAAAAGAATATCACTTTTCATAGGAAAAGTGAAAGATACTTTTGGACATTTTAAATTTGAAATTACATTAAAGGGAAGGCGATAACAGTTGTCATAAGCCGGATTTACGCCTTTATAAGTATACTTTTATACTCATAATGTCTATTTTTATAGTTTAATTCCATTTTACCTGAATGTTGAATATTTGAACTCTGCATACACAAGTAATACAATTTATTTTACAAATATTTATTGAATGACCAGCTTACCTGAATAAGATATTGTCATTGTTCACATAATACAGAAATATAAGCGATAATATATCATGTCTCAGTGAGAGTTTTCACTTCATATGTCCTCCTTAAATTCAGTATTATTATGATTGAGCGAAGTCGAGTTATATTAGTTTCTTGTGAATACTTGCTTTGACTTGGCTACCTCTCCTTACAAAGGCCAATATGTATGTATGTATGTATGTATGTATGTATGTATGTATGTATGTATGTATGTATGTATGTATGTATGTATGTATGTATGTATGTATGTATGTATGTACGATTCAGTACTTTAGGTGCGCCTCCTAGCATTTCACCCCAGGTAGTCTCACATTCGTATGAATGGAAAGTTGATTGTATTGGTTTAAAGCTTGAAAATTGTAGACCGTTTTATACCATTAGGCTGTGATATTTCGTGGATATAGTGTCCTTTTCGTTTTCGTTTACCTTTTCCAACTACCAGCCAGAATTCTTAAATATCGCATTCACTTTCAAACTAAATAAAATATTTCCAAAAATATATAGGATGCCTTAAGATATATACGGAATGCTTTCTGTGTAACGGTTACTCCATTAGATCTATATGTATGACATCTCATGTTTTGTACATACTTACCAACGTACTGAATATTTTCTAAAAATACATATGGAGCCTCGACCGTTTTACTAAATGCTCTCTGTGAAAGTTCATGATCAGATATTTAATTGCAATATTTCCAATTTTACGGGTAACTTCCAGATTAAAATTTTCCAAAATATATCAGCAGTCTAATCATTTTTACCACTCAATGCTCTCGGTGTCACGGCTCCTTTATCAGATTTTCAATGCCTTATATTTTACACTTTAATTTAAGTAGCTTTCCCTTCACTAGGTTTATATTTATGATGCCTCTAGTTTTGTACATGCGTTCGATCTAAGTGAAATCTTTTCAGAATACATCAGCAGGCCTAACAGTATTACTATGTGCTGCCTGTGTCATCGTCCTTTTAACACAAACTTAATTGTAATGTAAAGCATCGACCTTATCCTTTATCTGTGTTCACCATAAACGGAGGGTGATATATATTTCTCAAGTATTTGTGGATATATGAGTATTAATTGGTCATTTTACAAGCTGGCTGGCCAAGTACGTACTCGGCTGTTAGCTAGTACATTTTACTGATAGCTCGTGACCAATTCGGCTGTTAGAGCTTTAGAACAATACATGATATTGTGAACATACCAGTTAGTGAACGGGGTGCATTGTGGTGAGTCCTCTTCATACATAATGCAATACTATATAGTCAGTCGTGTATCAGCCTCAGACCATGTTAGTCGTGTATGACCCTCTGACCCTATTAGTCACGCAAGTCTAGTGCCTCTTCCGTTTGCCCAGGTGAATAGTCTGTTGTGCATAGTCTCTTGTAAATATATATGTATAGTCTCTTGTATAAATATATGTATATATTTTCTCGTAATAGACATTAAGACCAGAACCGAGTGTTTCGAGGTTATTACATATCGTTTCTTGCAAGTAATAATTAAAAATTTCCCCTTCCATTAGAAAAGATGGAGAAAGGCAAAGCCTGACATGAACATGGACTGAAAGTTTGATATCAAAGCTGGAATTCGACAGAAAAATCCAATTATAAATTGAAATGAAGTAAAATAGCTTTGAGCTGTTTTTATAAACTTAACGTCCCTCAAGCGTTTCAGTTCAAGGTTTATTTTCTCTGTACTTTTTTGCAGTTTGAAAAATCTATTCGATCGTTTACGTACACAGAACAAGATCAGATCACCAGCAACCTAATTCAGTTGGACATTTTTTAACGAGTTTTGACATTTCTTGAACACTTAAATGTTTGTAATATATTGCATAGAAATCGTTTGGTGCTTTAAAGCATCAAATCTATGCCCCAGGTTGCTCATTTTGATAAAATTTTTAACATGAGAGTTGACAGACTTGTTTTTAATCTCTGATGAATTACGAAAAATTTAGACGCATTATCAAAGTTACTCGCTGGAACTCGAGTTAAAGGGTTGTGAACAAACATTTTTGACTCCCTAAAGTGAATGATATACATGAAAGACGTAAAACACTATGCAAAGCTGATTGCCACTATAAGCTTATATCTTACGTTAACAGAATTAAGTTCAAGTGTGTGCGTCTGCCCGAAAAGACGGCTGCAACTGTGCAAAGTAAAGCAAGGCAGATAAAAGAAATTTAATTTATATGTAGAGTGTGGAAGGGACAAGGAATTTTTCATATAGAAGAGGGTAGGAGGTGGGGAGAGGTTTGACATGGAAGGGTAAGAGGTGGAGGCAAGAGATGGGGGGGGGGGGAGTGGAGTTGTAGTGCTTTTAGGGGTATCCTTTTGAGTCCTTTCGCGAGGGTATTAGGGTGAGGAAAGAGGCTTACCCGTATGCCTGCAGGAATTCTACTTCTGATGTAAGTTTTTTATACCAAGCTTTTGAAGTGGCATTTATCCTACACATGGGATTTCGAGCTTTTATGTATAGGGAGGCATTCCCGTCGTGTTTACTATATTATTATTATTATTATTATTATTATTATTATTATTATTATTATTATTATTATTATTATTCTATTGTTATTATTATTACTATTGTTATTATTATTATTATTATTATTATTATTATTATTATTATTATTATTATTATTATGATCATCATCATCATCATCATCATCATCATCATCATCACTCACTATTGGTAGTTATTATTGGTATTGTTATTATTGGTATTGTTAGTATTGGTATCGTTATTAATGTTATTGTTATTATTGATATTGTTATCATTCTTATTGTTGTTATTGTTATTATAGTTATTGTCGTTATTGTCATTGCTATAATGTTTATCATTTTTATTGTATTTATTATTATTATTATTGTCATTACTCTTATTATTATTATTATTATTATTATTATTATTATTATTATTATTATTATTATTATTATTATTGTTGTTGTTATTATTGTTATTAATGTTGTTGTTATTATTATTATTGTTGTTATTATTGTTGCTATAATTGTTGTTATTATTGCTCTTTTTATTGTTGTTATTTTTATTATTATTATTATTATTATTATTATTATTATTATTATTATTATTATTATTATTATTATTGTTTTATTACTGTTTTATCATTGTTTCATTATTGTTATTATAATTATTATTATCATTTTTATTAAAGTTATAGTTATCAATGTTATTATAAGGACACTGTGCAAGTCTTGAAAATCTGAACTAGACAGCCATATATACTTAACCATGAATACTGGTTGGCAAATATCATTGAATAATGAAATACCAAAAATGTTTTGCAGTTTTAAGTATGTTAAAAATAAATCACATGAATGCTGAAGATTAACTATATAGTTTTAGCTTCACTTTAGAATGAACTAACATTTTAGAGTAAAAAAGATATGTACTTAAAGGGTAATGCATTTGTTCTGAAAGGACGAATATGACTATGTAAATGTGAAAATAAAAAAATTAATAATTAAGGAAAGAAAAACAAGTCAAAAATAAAAATATTAAATGAATATATAAACATTGTAGTAGATAGTTAGAGTACAAATTCTAAATTAGAAAGAAGCAACCCAAGAGCAATATTGAAAGAATATTTTTCTTGCATGTTGGATGGTCTTCAAAAATATCCTTTAATTGAATTAAATAAAGAGAATCTAACACATTGAAAGCAAAATAAAAGAAGAATAGCTAAGCATCATAATATCTCTGAAGTGTAATATTGCTTAATGAAAAGAAGCAAACAAATAATTAGATTAAAAAAAAAAATTCATGCGTGTGAGATGATCTTCAGAAATTTTTTTCATCCTGTATATATATATATATATATAATATATATATATATATATATATATATATATATATATATATATATATATGCAACTATTAGGAAACTTGAACTACTTTAGAGAATGTAAATCCAGTATAAGTTGAAAAGGAAATAAATTCGCTAGTCTCTGGTTGCGTTTCCTTTAGGCTGGTTATATATCACCTCTACGCCAGATTTTCCTATAGCTAAGAAGGGGGAAGTAATGGCTGTGTCCCTCTTTTAGACACTTCTCCTTTTAAGCCAGCAAGTTCATTGAAAACTCCTTGAAGGAGGTGGCGTCTAGTAAGGAACAGTTTGCATGTTTCTAATCTTCGATGCGGACAAATGTAATCTTTATCCTGCAGCTTTCATTAAATTAAAGAGTATTTGAGATTTACAAAAATATAAATTGTTATATAAATCTATAAGCTGAAGAGACTGAGAAAACGCAAGAGTAACAGAGCAAAAAACGAAAATAAATAAACAGGTTTTTTGCCTCCTTCTTCACCCAGTCCCCAGTGAAAAAGTGAATTTAGTCAAGATGGCTGGAAACTATCCCTCCCCCCCCCGTCTTATTTCCTGATAAGTGAAAATTGGAGCGTATGGACTGAGATAGATAGATAGACGGATAGATAGATAGACAGATAGATAGATAGAGAGCGAGAGAGGTTTAATAAATGGAATATGTAGAGCAAATTTGTTGATTGAAGCATGCATGAATATAGGATACAGAGGTAAAGAATGGAAGCGTTAAGAAAAGGCAATTGAGAGAGAGAATGGTTGG
>JAXCGZ010011363.1:67500-72500 GCA_037179515.1 Halocaridina rubra
TATCAACCTCCTCAAGTGTCTCTCCATTCAGCATAACATTCAATCCAGCACCATCCTCATTTCTTGTACACCTCATAACCTTACTCTTTCCTACATTCACTCGCAACTTCCATCTCTCACACACCATTCCAAATTCTGACACTACCTGACACAGCTTCTCCTCTGAATCTGCCACCACCACAGTATCATCTCAAACAGCAACTGATTCAGCTCCCACTCGTTATCATCCCCATCTACCATTCTCAAACCTCGACCACGCACTCGCCCATTCACCTCTCTTACATCTCCATCAATATACAAATTGAACAGCCATGGTGACATTACACATCCCTGTCTCAGTCCTACACTCACTAGAAACACTCACTCACTTCATTCCCTACCCTAACATAAGGTCTACTGCCCTCATACAAACTCTTCACTGCATGCAACAGTTTGCCATTAATTCCATATAACCTCAAAACATTCCACATTGCCTCTCTATCAACTCTATCATACGCTTTTTCCATATCCAAAAATGCCAAATACACATCCTTACCCTTTGCTAAATATTTCTCACATAACTGCCTAACTATAAAAATCTGATCTATACAACCTCTACCTCTCCTAGAACACTCTCCACTTCCGCGATCACATTTTCTGTCTTATCCCTAATCCTATTAACCAGTATCCTATCATACACTTTTCCTACCACACTCAACAAACTTATACCCCTAAAATTACTGCATTCATACACATCTCCCTTACCTTTGTATAGGGGCACTATACAGGCAATCACCCATTCCACTGGCACCATTGACAATATAGAGCATATATTAAACACTCACGAACCATTCCAAGGCAGTCACACCCCCTTCTTTCAACATCTCCACTCTCACACCATCCATTCCAGGTGCTTTACCTGCTTCCGTTTCATCCAATTCTCTTTTCACCTCCTCTCTTGCAATCTCTCTCTCATTTTCATCTCCCATTACTGGCACTTGAACACCCCCCACTGTCACTATAGCTGCCTCTCTATCTTCCTCAACATTCAGCAAGCACTCAAAATATTCTGCCCATATTTTCCTTTCATCGTTCCCTCTTAACATCCGTCCATTCACATCTTTCACTGTCTCTTCCATCCTCGATTCACCCTTCCTTACTCTCTTCACTTCTTTCCAAAACTTCTTTTTATTCTCCTCATATGACCTACTAAAATCCTGTCCCCACTTAGCATTTGCCAACCTCTTCTATTCCTCTACCTCCCGCTTGGTTTCCTCATTTTTCTCCCTGTATCTTTCATACTTCTCCCTACTTTTATGCTGCAGCCATTCCTCAAAAGCCCTCTTTTTCTTTTCCACCTTCATTTTCACCCCTTCATTCAACCACTCGCTGCCCCTTCTCATGCCACTTCCAACAAACCTCTTTTCACACACATCACTTGCATGCCCCACAAAACATTCTTTCATCAACCCACATGCCTCCTCTAACTCCCCAACTTCTCTTTCTTTCACCATGTCATATGCCACTCTCGAACACTGTCCTGATATTCTTGTCTCTTCTCTGGCTTTTTCAACTCTTCCACCTTCACTATTTCCCTTCTACATCCCCCACTCTATTTCCCCACTCTTTTGCTACTACCACTTTTGCTTCAACCAAAAAATGATCAGACATCCCAGCAGCCACACCCCTAAATGCATGCACATCTTTCACTCTACCAATCATGCTCTTTGCTTCCAACACACAATCCTTCAATGCTCTTTCTTTCACTCTTCCATTTGCCACTCTCATCCATATATTATTATTTATTAATTTCTTCTTGAAAAAAATATTAACTATCACCAACTCTTGTTCCACCCACATATATACCAGTCCCTCGCCACTCTCATTCCCACCTGGTACCCCATACTTTCCTACTATACCTTCTACCTCTCCATCACCCACTCTGGCATTCAAGTCACCCAACACTACTTCATAGTTCCTTCTATATATATATATATATATATATATATATATATATATATATATATATATATATATATATATATATATATATATATATATATATATATATATATATACATATATATATATATATATATATATATATATATATATATATATATATATATGTATGTATGTATGTATGTATGTATGTATGTATGTATGTATGTATGTATGTATGTATGTATGTATGTATGTATGTATGTATGTATGTATGTATGTATGTATGTATGTAGGTATGTAGGTAGGTAGGTAGGTAGGTAGGTAGGTAGGTAGGTAGGTAGATAAATTTTGCATACTTGTATTTTATTCAGATTTTACTTGTCAGAAATCATCTTTCCAAAAGTCGTCTATCCCTCATCTTCCTCTTTGCAGGAGATGGGAGATGGTCAACATCTTCAGGAAATTCAGAGTATTGGATATTACACCCGTCTCGATAGGAGAAAAATTTTCATTTTTATTAATAGGCTAATCAAAGTTATTATTATTATCATCATCATGTTCATCATTATTATTGTTAATATGTTTATTATTATCGATATTTTTACTACTTTATATCCCCGATATTGTTATTATTATTATTATTATTATTATTATTTTTATTATTATAGTTATTATTATTATTATTATTATTATTATTATTATTATTATTATTATTATCTCACATTGTTCATGCTATTAACTTGTAGTAAAGATAATGTTGGTCTCTTTCACACTCACTATCTCATTCTCCCTCGAAAATGTCGAGCAGTATTTATTAATGTCAAGGTACAGCAGATGTGTAAGCATGAAAAAAGGAGCTTTAATGGCACTTGGACAAATTCTTGTTATATAAGAATATTTAACACAGAGATGGCATACATCTCAATAATAAAGGATCAAAGCACCTAACGAACTTTATTTCACAGCAAAATTAAAAAATATAAAAGAACAAATAGTGAAGCCCCTCACTGATATTTTCAATGCATCACTATAACAAGGAATAGTGCCTCACGATTGGAAAAAAGACTAACGTTGCACCTATATCTAAAAAAAGGATTAAAAACTACAACCAGGAAATAATAGGCCTATCAACTTGATCTCGGTTGTATGTAAAACTGGAATCAATCGTAAAGAAGGTAGTACCTTTTCTATAAGAACATAATATGATCATTGATACAAAAGATGGATTTAGTAAAAATAAATAATTTCTAACTAATCAACTAGAATTTTACCATAAGCCATTCCACCAACACGACACTAAAACACATTGGATGTAATCTACTTAGATTTTACAAAAAGCATTTGATACAGTCCCCCACGGTAAGTTGATGATTAAAGCCAGGGCACTGGGAATAGCAGAAAATATCTGTACCTGGCTAGAAACTTGGCTACAAAATAGTGAACAGAGGGTAGAATTAAATAGACAAACGTCAGACTGGAAACCCTTGACATGTGTAGTCCCACAGGGATCAGTTCTAGGACCCATCTTATTCATTATATACACTAATGACATAGACTTAGGATTACACAATACTATTTCCAAGTTTGCCGATAATACCAAAATAGGTAATGCCATAATATCTGAGGACGAAGAATTAAAATTGCAGGACGACCTTAATAAAAGCTCCGACTGGTAAGATGACTGGGACATGCCCTAAAATGTAAACAAATGTCAGATTTTATAAATCGGGAGACTCAACAACAATTACAGCTACAGTATTAACAAACAAATAAACAACATTTATTTCCATTTTTGTATATAATGAGAGAAAGAGGGACATCAAATAAAAATGGAACCTATTTTTAAAGATCTTGGACTAACAGTCTCAGATAGTATTAAATTTCCATACCTATGTAATGAGGCGACCATGAAAGCTAATAGAATGCTCGGATTCATGAAAAAAAAATTTCACATGTAAAAGTAAAGAGATTATATTGGCACTATATAACAAAATCACCAAGTCTTCTAACACAGGGAAATAGTTTGAAGTTGAGAGGACACAGAGTTAACCTCGATAGCACAATATATATCATTACAAACGATGTTGCTGATAAGTGGAACAGTCTCCTCGAGCACGTAGTTAACAGTACTTCTAATAATATGCTCAAAAGTAGGATAAACCGCCACCTCTTAGTATTAGGCGTACAGTAATATAATCTACCAATACCCACACAAAGTTGTTAGGTCAAAGGAACATTCTATCCGCAGTTTCTTCCTCTAAGCGATGTTAACAGAACATGGGCGTCTTACCTTCTTAACTATAAATGCATCCATTAAGATTGATTTTAATATTAAATCATATAAAAAAATATGCACCGTTAATGTTGTGGTCAGTGTATTTATGTAACTCTCTCTCTCTCTCTCTCTCTCTCTCTCTCTCTCTCTCTCTCTCTCTCTCTCTCTCTCTCTCTCTCTCTCTCTCTCTCTCTCTCTCTCTCTCTCTCTCTCTCTCTCTCTCTCTCTCTCTCTCTCTCTCTCTCTCTCTCTCTCTGCCTGCCTGCCTGCCTGCCTGCCTGCCTGCCTGCCTACCTACCTACCTACCTACCTACCTACCTACCTACCTACCTACCTACCTACCTACCTACCTACCTACCTATCCATCCATCCATCCATCCATCCATCCATCCATCCATCCATCCATCTATCTATCTATCTATCTATCTATCTATCTATCTATCTATCTATCTATCTATCTATCTATCTATCTATCTATCTATCTATCTATCTATCTATCTATCTATCTATCTATCTATCTATCTATCTAGAGAGAGAGAGAGAGAGAGAGAGAGAGAGAGAGAGAGAGAGAGAGAGAGAGAGAGAGAGAGAGAGAGAGAGAGAGAGAGAGAGAGAGAGAGAACGAACGGCACGGCAAAGGTAAAGTACACGTTCCGGTTTCTAAACTGTGTTAAATTTAAAATTTATTAGCAGAGTCTTCTGTGGTAAGTTCTTCGTTTTATAGCCTTACAATTTTTAGCATTTATTTTTGTTTTATGATTGTGACACCAGGACGGGCCAAAAAATAATAAAATAAAACAGC
>JAXCGZ010011363.1:82500-85000 GCA_037179515.1 Halocaridina rubra
AAAAAGTTTAGGAAGTGACCAGAGAAAATGAATAGGAAATTATAAAATAAGAGTAAAAAGGTGTGAATTGGGGAGTGCGAGCAGTAGGAGGAAGCCACTGATAAACCTAGAGATAAGCCCGATTTCTAAAACAGTGTAAACCTAGGATACCATATTGTTAGTTAGCTAGACACACACATATGGATTTCATAAACGCATATGACGCGGTTCTGTGTATGACTTGGATCTCACACGGGATCCTAGCCATACACAGAAACGCGACAGATGCGTTTGTGAAATCCATTTGTGTGAATCTAGCTAACTAATAGTATGGTATCCTAGGTTTACACTGTTTAAGAAATCGGGCCAAAGTTGTGAGAATAGAATGAGGAAGAGTAAAAAGGATCATGGAATGGAATAAACACATGAGGATGGATGATAGAGACAAGCTGGAGAAAGGAGTTGCATTTTCATTAATATTAAGTTGAAGGAAGTTTAATTTTTCCTCCACTGAATGAGGCCAAAAGCACCGCCTCATTTACAAGCTAAACAAATTATATATTTAAAAAATAAGAGAAAACAAACAAAAACAAACAAATAAACTTTATTTCCATTTCATTATACAATGGGTATTCGTCAGCCGGGGCAAGCCCCAATCCCCCACTGTGGTGTCCAACCACAGCAGTTCCTGCCAGTAAACAGCTTAAACTCTCGGTCTTGAACCAATAGTTAACATGAACATCAAGCAAAATAAAGAAAAATGAATGGATTACTATAAGATGTTTAGCTGTTGTATGTTACAGTAGTTGACGCACGAAATACAACACGCTGTTGAGTAACCATATGCTGAAGTCGTGAAGTATATCTATAAAAATATTTTTGGCCCATAAGACACTAAGATACTCTTATTAATTACATCAGTTTCAAGAACATAGTCACATCAGACAGCCTTAGCCATAGTATACGAAAAAAAAAAAGTTTTTCTTGACTTCATTCTCCAGGACCTTAAGAACCTGGGTGAATCCATCGATCATTGTAAAGGGTAGCACAGATCTTGTTATAGGGAGAAAGCCTTATTGAATAAACTGTGCTATTTTTGGTCTTGTAACTGTGATCTTATTGATCAGGTGTTTATAAGGAAAGAAAGAAAAAAATACAATCAGAAATAGAAAATGAAATAAAATGAAATGACTCCATAGTGACTGAAGAGGCCAACCATAGTTTTTTTTGAATTCGAGAAATATATTTTCAGTCAGGTTTTGCAATGTTTCTTGCTTTATATGCTTCCATATATTAAATCATATTGTTCTTTAGTATCGTTTATTAGTTATTTGTAATTGTATGATTAAGTATGCAGGCGTGTTCGTTTTAATTCATTATAGTAATGAAACTATTGTACTTCTTCTACGCATATTATTTTTGATTCAAGGAAGGCTTT
This sequence comes from Halocaridina rubra, assembly GCA_037179515.1. Lineage (NCBI taxonomy): Eukaryota > Metazoa > Arthropoda > Malacostraca > Decapoda > Atyidae > Halocaridina > Halocaridina rubra. The sequence goes on from JAXCGZ010011363.1 coordinate 83,918, forward strand.
ATCACGCAATATTTTCATTGTCATTGTATATGACATTGCATCAGCCATTCATTGATTTCTTTAAGAAGAAAAATGGCTAGTTGCAAATTGATGAAGTAATTTATAAAATCACTGTATCCATAACTCAAGCTCTAGTCCTAATAAACCACTTGGAATTCATTGCATTTTTTATATTATACACCCTATGCACAGTTCAAAATTTTAAGAAATCTCTCTCTCTCTCTCTCTCTCTCTCTCTCTCTCTCTCTCTCTCTCTCTCTCTCTCTCTCTCTCTCTCTCTCTCTCTCTCTCTCTCTCTCCTCTCTCTCTCTCTCTCTCTCTCTCTCTCTCTCTCTCTCTCTCTCTCTCTCTCTCTCAACTCCTCCATTCTTCACTATTCATTTCTCTTCTTTCATCTCAGCCTTTTCATGAGAGAGAGAGAGAGAGAGAGAGAGAGAGAGAGAGAGAGGAGAGAGAGAGAGAGAGAGAGAGAGAGAGAGAGAGAGAGTTGAATCTGCCGATATCAGCGACAGCATCATTTTCTCATTAGCCGGGAAGAGAGTTGGATCCGGTCATCAGTGTCTTATTGTCTCGACGTTTTCATTAGGGGAAAAAAAGGGGGGTTTCTATCTTATTTCTTTTGGCTGAGAAGACGTCACTCACCACCTTCGACTGAGGAAAATGGAAGAAAATTCTCTCCCTCGACTGCAGACCTCTTGTCTTTTCTTACCTCCATATCTTCCTTACTCATATTCCCACCTCGCCACGCAAATCTTTTCTTTTGGACAAATCTTCCCCCTCCCTTTTTTTCCCATCTCTGTCACGCTTGTCTTCTATCCTCTTCAGTATTTTGCGAAGCTGGGGTTTTGACTAAAAGCTCGAATATGGTGAAACGGATATAAAGAAAAAAATGGGTAAACGGTTAAAAGAAAAAAAAATGAAGAGGCAACTTATTCATACACAAATACATACATACATATACCGTGGCTGTTTCCCCCTTAAATTGGGGGGTAGCCGACGTCAAGAAAGGAAAGTTTGGGGAGATCTTTTCTTAATATATTTTTAAGTATATGCAAATTATATTCATACACAAATATCCTTCCT
>JAXCGZ010011363.1:90000-92500 GCA_037179515.1 Halocaridina rubra
TGGAACCGATGAGGAGACGGGAAGATACGAGCTTTGGGCTCTTTCCCGTAAACACAATTAGGTAATCACAATTAGGTAATCACACACACAGAAAGAGAGAGAGAGAGAGAGAGAGAGAGAGAGAGAGAGAGAGAGAGAGAGAGAGAGAGAGAGAGAGAGAGAGAGAGCCCTCTACTTACATGTCTTCATCTAAACTTTTCCCCCTAGTTTGTGATCTCTTTTCTATTTTCTTTTCTTTCGTTTTTGGTGTTTTGGGTTTCCTGGTAAGGGGAAACAAATCGTGAGGTCAGAAGTTGAATACTCAAGTAGGTGAAGTTTATTTGGGAAAAGGATCCATAGACAGTTAACTTGAAGTAAATCTTTATATACATATGACCGGAAAAAAGTAGACCATGGAGATGATGGATATGATGAATATGATGATTATTGTGGTGCTGGTAATATTCTTTTATTTATTTTATGAGTGTCGCACCAAGACGGGCAAAGAAAATTGCTCTCATCGGGCCCTGGCACCAAGATAATATTGAGAAAAATTGCATCAGCTAAAGGGGAAGGCGGAATTAATAGAAATTATAAACAATAAGAAAAGGACAGGCTGAAAGGATAGTCAAGGTAACGAAAACCTGGAAATATAGCAGGATTAGACTGAGGTGAAGATAAATCAGCTTTTTGAAGGAAGAAATAGCATAAGAGTAGTAATAATATAATAAATAATGATAAATATCACGTAATAAACATGCATTGTGTTTTACCTTCGTTAATTAACAGCCCAATTTCTTCAGAATAGGTTTTCATTTTTGACAGAGGATAATTAAATATGTTCACTGGCCATTAGCGGGTTGGGAGGGGGTAAAACGGAGAATAATGATATCAGTGGCGTCCCTTCGTCTACGTGGTATCAGCAAGATACCCCAGTTCCGTTTCTTAAAAAGCCTCTGTGGTCTAGTAGACTTAGCTGTGTTGTTCTAGGTTTGACTTTGCAGGTTCGGTTCCCGACCTGAAAGGGAAACTGTTTTATAAAATTTGAAATGTGAAATTGCATTACATATGTTTTTTATTAAAAAATAAATAAAAATAGAAATAATAATAATAATAATAATAATAATAATAATAATAATAATAATAATAATAATAATAGTAATAATAATAATAATAATAATAATAATAATAATAATAATAATAATAATATAATAATAATAATAATAATAATAATAATAATAATAATAATAATAATAATAATAGTAATAATTATTTTTATTATTATTATTATTATTATTATTATTATTATTATTATTATTATTATTATTATTATTATTATAATGATGATGATAATAATAATAATAATTATAGACATGTATAATGAAGCTAACATTCATTAGAAGGCTTTAACTTACTTAGATAAATAATTTCTAATTCTTCATCACTAGAATGAGCCACTGTTTTTATTTATTTATTTATTTTTCATTAGTTTGATACCGGGACAGACAAGAAAATGTCCCTTATCAGGCCCGGACACCAAGAAAACAGAGAAAAGGAAAAAGTGGAATCTTTAGAAAAAGGTAGAAATAAGAGAATGATAAACAATTGCAAAAGGGAATAGTCGAAGTAATGAAGACATAGAAATATGGCAGGATTAGCCCTACAGGCGGCGATAGATCAGCTTTTTTGAAGAAAGAGCGTTCCTGAGTGTGGAGGTGGAGGGGAAGGAGCAGTCAATAGACCAACCAATGCACGAGCTACATAACTCCACACAGTATCTTTGAGACGAGACCACTTGGCGATTGTTGCATAATCTTGGCAGCAGGGAAGGAATGCATATCGACAACTCGTCAGAGCGGCGATGGAAGTAGTAATGATAGAATATAGAAAGATGTAATATATTACGGTGAAGAGAAAGCGAATGTAGATTAGACGGTAGAGAAGAGTCATTGATGACTCTCATCGCCTTAGATTCAACCCTATCAAGGAGATAAATAGAAGAAGAATCACCCCAGATGTGAGAAGTATTCTAAGTGGGGACGGATAAGACTTATATACATATTAAATAGATGAGAAGAGGAAAAGTAATGACTAAAACGAAATAGAACTACCATTTTTTTAGATTCAGTTTTAGAAATTTTGATTATGTGACTTCTACAAGACAAGTTAGAGGCTATCTAAATACCTAATATGTCAGTAGAATAAAAATGGTATATATCGTTAGTTTCAAAGACAATAGGGTTATCAGGAGGAGAGAAAGATAAAGAGATAGCTGCAAATGTTTCTTGCAGGAAAAAAATGTAGCTACATTTTGGGTACTCTGGAACTCTCTTCCTCCTTCTGTCTTCCTAATTCTTATGACCTTTCATCCTTAAAAAGGCAGAGCTATCGTCATCTCAGAGCCTAGTCCTCCATATCTCTGTGTCCTCTGTACTTAGACTGTTTTTTTCTGTTTGTCGTTTTCCTTTGTGTGACATTACCTCATCTCTGCCTTGCCCTTAACCTTTTTCTTTTCCTTCGT
>JAXCGZ010011363.1:95000-102500 GCA_037179515.1 Halocaridina rubra
TCTATTCTCTAGCCAAAAACCTCTCCAAAAACTTCTGTAACTCAAGCTTTCCCCCTCTCATTCATCCTGATGGTTCTATAGCTTGCTCTCACACTGACAAAGCCACTCTCTTTGGCTCTCATTTTTCTGCCAACTCTTGTATAAACGATTCCAGTGCACCTGTTCCTCAATCTTTACCCCTCTCTAACCCTATACCCTTCCTTATCCTTTCTTCACGCAAAGTTCATAAGGTTCTTTGCTCGCTAAAGACGTACAAGGCATCTGGTCCCGATGGTATCCCTGCAAGGTTCCTTAAAGAGTTTGCAGATGAACTGGCTCCCATGCTTTGCCGTCTTTTTCTCCTCATTCTGTCAACCAGTATCTATCCATCATCTTGGAAGCATGCTCTAGTTCAACCTGTTCCTAAGAAGGGTGAGCGCTCTATTCCTTCAAACTATCGACCTATTGCCTTAACCTCCTCTATTGCTAAAGTTTTCGAAACTTTGCTCAAAGCTCGCTTCTCGAAAAGCCTTGAATCTAACTCACTTATCTCCGATCTCCAGTATGGCTTCTGCAAGGCAAGATCCAGTGGTGACCTGTCCTATCTTACTCATGTATGGTCATCTTCTCTAAAGGAACTAAGAGGAATCCTTTGTCTTGGCCTTTGGTATCTCTAAAGCTTTTGACAGAGTGTGGCACAAGGCTCTGTTGGCCAAACTCCCTGCCTATGGTTTACCCCTTCTTTCCATTCTCTGATTTCCAGTTTTCTTTCTGGTCGCTTTATATCTGTAGTTATTGATGGTGTGACATCTAGCTCTTTTTCTGTTACCAGTGGTGTTCCACAGGGCTCTGTTCTTTCACTTACTCTGTTCCGTCTCTTCATTAATTATCTTCTACAACCCCCATCTTCTTCTCTTCTTCATGCCTTTGCTGATGATTCTACCCTTCACTTTTTCTCCGCCCATTCTTCGCAACCTTCTTCTGCTGCTCGTAATCAGTCTCGTATCACTCTTTCTACTATTCTCAACTCCGATTTGTAGGGGGTATCTGAGTGGGGCACTAAAAATTTAGTAAAATTCAATGCCTCCATGACACAGTTTCTGGCTATCTCTTTATCTTCTCCTCCTAATAACCCTATTGTCTTCTAAACTAAGGAAATTTACCCCCTTCATTCTATCAACATATTATGAATCCATATAGCCTCTAACTTGTTTTGGAGGAATCACATAATCCAAATTTCTAAATCTTCATCCAAATAATTGGGAGGTTTTGTTTCGCTTCCGTCATTGCTTTTCCTCTTTACAGTTACTTAAAATTTATATAGGTCTTATCCTTCCCTGCTTAGAATACTGCTCACACATCTGTGGTTCTTCTTATACTTTCTTCCTTGATAGGGTTGAATCTAAGGCAGTCAGACTCATTAATGATCCTTCTCTTACTTCTAATCTCTCTTCGCCGTAAGGTATCTTCCCTTTCTCTTTTCTGTCGCTACTACTTCCATCGCTGCTCTGATGAGTTGGCGAGTTGCATCCCTGCCCCACTGCCAAAGCTGCATAACACTCGCCAAGCAGCCTCATCTCACATGTACTGTGTGGAGATTTGTAGCTCGCAGATTGGTCGGTGCAGCGACTGCTTCTTCCCATCTACCTCCAGACTCTGGAACTCTCTTCCTCATTCTATCTTTCCTAATTTTTATGACCTATCATCCTTCAAAAAGCAGATCTATCGTCATCTCAGGGCCTAGTCCTCCATATCTCTGGGTCCTCCGTACTTTGAGTGTTTTTTCTGCCTGTCGTTTTCCTGTGTGTGACATTACCTCATCTCTGCCTTGTCTTTAAACTTTTCTTATTCCTTCATCTTGGTGTTTTCTCGTGCCCTGGCCTTTATTGATTAGGGCAGTTTTTGCCTGTCCCGGTGTCACACTCATAAAAAAAAAACTTACTTTGATTATTCTTCAGAGCTAGGAAAAATAAAAAGAAGGTCTTGGTAGTCGAACAATTTTCCTATTCCATAAGTCAAGGCATAAGAAATCATCTGCTTAATATGTATATCTCAAGCAATCTTCCTTAGCGTATGGTGCTGCGGCAGCTCAGTGGTAGAGTTTGCAGGTCGGGAAGCGACTACTGTGGATTCGATCCCATCGCGGGACGTTAGGAAAGGCATCCAACTATAATCCCTGAGCTATAATAGGTTCGTGTCAAGCCTCATTCGAAATGGGGACTTATTGCGACCTAAAACGGTGCATCCTTCTTAGTTTAGCTGATCAACGCCTGATGTCCATAATGTAAGTCCGGAATCATGTTCATTGGTTGGCGCAATTGAGCCAACCATTTGTAGCATTGCTCTCTGTCGGTAGTAGTTAGGAGTAAATTGCCTTGAAACTCATTGAGAAGAATTTCTTGTATATTGTTTGCGAATCCGTAAGCTATTATTAAGGCTTCAACAAGAGATTCTCTCGTTGCTCCATTTCGATGGTCGTTACTGGTGTGATTACATTACCAATGGGAAGTCTCTCTCTCTCTCTCTCTCTCTCTCTCTCTCTCTCTCTCTCTCTCTCTCTCTCTCTCTCTCTCTCTCTCTCTCTCTCTCTCTCTCTCTCTTTCCATACATATATATATATATATATATATATATATATATATATATATATATATATATATATATATATATATATATATTTACATGATTATTATTGATGCCTATATAGATAGGATTTTTTGTCTCCTTCTTTTCAAGTGTTCTTCTGTTTTGCTAGTTGTATCTCTTGCCATTGTACTTTGAGAAGGTGACCAGTTAAGGTCACGAAATTAATAAGTACTTTCTATATATTTATTTTCGTTGTTTTATTTAATGGGCTTTTCCTACCATATATATATATATATATATATATATATATATATATATATATATATATATATATATATATATATATATATATATATATATGTATATAATCCTTACTCTTCACTGAATGCAAATACCCTATTTTTCTCGAAATGACAGAGTAAATATTAAAAAGGAAAGATTATATATATGAGGTAGGGGAAAGACCTCTTCATCATTTTTCTATTTACCCAAGAGATCGACTTGTGTTTCAAAAGCTTCTATGGTAGATGGGGAGGCTTAAAACTGAATTGAAATGGTGATTCTATTAGATTAACCTGAATAATTTATGTTAACACCTTTTACCCACCCCTTTTCATCCTTATTCATTTCTCTCTGTTCTAACCCCCTATGTCAACTTTGAGGAGAAAATGTAGATTATAATTCTATATATAATGGTTTTTAGTAGGATTAGTTATATAGAATGTCGTTTTTCTTTAATTTGCGTTTTAGCCAGACCTTCTTCCTAATATCTACACTTTTTTTTTCAGTTTTAGAATGAAAGGAACCGAAGATTTTGCCTTTATCTTTATTTTTTTTTGTTATGACTAGTTATTCCATCCATCTTCGTCCCTGCCTTTTTTTTTTTTTGTACTCTGTGTGGTGGGGAGAACTGGAAATTATTGCTTTTATGTATAAGATTTTTTTTTTGTACATCTAGTCATAGAATATTAGGTTTTCAGTTTTTTTTTTTAATAATATAATAGCTACATCCATCGCTATTCCCTAACCCTCTAGCTAACTCTGAGAGGAAAATACTATAGATTTTGCTTGTATCTATAATATTTTTGAAGGACTACGATAAGAAATATTAGGATATTCTTTTTATTTTCAATTTACATTTTATTCAGCCCTTATCCCTCACCTTGTTCCACTTCCCCTATTTTTTTTTTTATTCTTAGAGATACTGTAGATTTTTATTTTATCTACAGTAACTTGAGGAAGGACTAGGTACACAAGTTTAGATTATTCCTTTTTATAAGTTAAATTTTTAGGCAACATCCGCCCACTGTGAGGGTAAAACTGTAGAATTTGATTTTAATTAAAATAACTTTTGAAGGACCACTTATTAGATTTTAGACTTTTCTTTTGTTATTTTGTCTTTTAGCCACCCCTCCCCCTCCTGGTTCCGTTCCCCCCTAGTGTTTAACTCCGAGCAGGGAAAACTCTTTACCTAAAATATTTTTAGTACGCCTGTTTTATTTTAGAGTATTGTTTGAAATTCTTTTTCAGCCAATTTTTTTTTCCCTCGTCTTTCTTAAAAAGTCAGGGAAATAAACGGTACCTCTTGATGTTACATATATGTTATATCACGATTATTCCTCTTTTGGGGGGTGAACACAGATGGATTAAAGCTGGGGAATTTCGCCTGGGATGCCCTGCCTATCAACAAGCCGTGGCCTTGAACTCAGATTCATCACTTCCCGAGTCGAGCATTCTAAATCTTACGCTTAGGCATTAATAATAATAATAATTGTAAAAATATTAATATTCTCTCTTTTTTAAAATTATTTTCTTTCAATCCTTTCCCCAATACTGCTTCTTCGGTACCCCATTTTTACTCTGATGGAAAAAAAAAACTAGATATTTATATTACTTATAATTATTGTTTTAGAAGCACTATTTACACAATGTTAGGATTTTCTTGTTATTTTAATTAACTTTTAAACCGGTCCCTTCCTCACCTACTCTTCAGTACTCCTTTTATAAGTGAGAGGAACAAGCACCATATTTTTATGTTAGTTGTAGTAATATTCAGAAGGACTAGTATTGATTTTAGTTTTTTTTTCTCCATATTTTAACTAGACTCTTTTCCTCTCTTTTATTTGCCTCTTTTTAATCAGTTTTGAAGGAAAATGAATGTTAGATTTTGCTTACTATCTGTTATAATGATTAAAAATTATATTTATAAAACTTTAAGGTTTTTCATTTAGCAATTCACCATATAGTTAGTCCCTCCTTCTCTCTACCACCATCTTTTTCAACTCTGAGAAGAAATTGTCGAATTTTGATTTTACCTGTTATAATTTTTAAAAGTATTAACAATAGATATTAAGTTTTTATTTTTTTTTCTCATAAGCCAGTCTTCCCTCTACCGCTCATCTCTACCCCACTTTTTAATTCAAAGGAGGAAAACCTATAGATTTTGATTTTATCTACAATAATTTTTAGATGGACAAATCAGTAAATTTTTTTTTCGGTTTTTATTTAACTTTTAACAAGGTCTTCCCTCTACCTCTCTTCCTTACCGCCCTTTTTAACTTTGAAGGGATAACCAGTAGATTTTCATTATATCTATAATGATATAAAAAAACTAGTTATTGATATAAAGGTGTTTCATTTTTTAAACAATTAAAAACACCTTTAATCTAGACCTTTCCTCATTACCTTAACACTAATCAGCTTCTTTTCTCACTCTGAGGGGTAAAGAGCGTAGATTTTCTCTTATTTAAAAGAATTTTTGGAAGGACCAAGTCTTGCAATATACGTTTCTTCAGTAATTTAATTGCGTTTTCGCCACTTACCCCCCCCCTCCTTTTTTTAACTGCTTAAAACTGTAGATTTTGATTTTTACATATAATAATTTCTAGAGGAATCAAAATTTTCATTTTTCTTTATAAAGTCAGTCATGTATAAGGTCCTGCTCCCTTCGCTTACCCACCCTCTTTTTAATTTTGAGGGGGTGATAGTTGCTGATTTCTCTCTGAATTAATTTTTTGGAAGGATCAGTTATAGCTTTCTCAGCTGTTTTATCTTCCTTTAAGCCTGCCTTTCACCTCCTCTTTTCGACCTCGTTTTTTCACTGTGAGGGAAAAAACTGTAGAGTTATTATTTATGCCTATATTATGACTAGTTGTACAGTTTTCTTCTTCTTTTTTTTTCATACTAAGTTCACCTCTTGTATACTCCGCTTTTGGAAGGAGTATTATGCATTCTTAAGTTTGTCGTTTTTATTGTCTTCCGATGTACAGTCATTATATTTTTTTTACTTAGTTACATTATAAAACGGCTCTTCCAAACACCACTCTCTCCTACCAGTTTAATTATGGAGAGAGCGAGAGAGAGAGAGAGAGAGAGAGAGAGAGAGAGAGAGAGAGAGAGAGAGAGAGAGAGAGAGAGAGAGAGAGAGAGAGAGAGAGAGAGAGAGAGAGAGAACTGGATTTAATTTTTTATTTATTCTTGCACATTATCATTTTTATAGTCCCATTTCAAATTGCACATATATAGATTCATTCTCTTTTCTGGATATTCACACCTTAATCGTATAGCCAATGTTTCGTATATACAAGCCACGGATGAGTGGTTCTCCGTCGCACAGCATTATAAAGTAATTCTGTATATCCATAGTAAAATTAAAAGTGTGTGTATGTGTGTGTGTGTGTGGCAACGTATGAGTGGTTCCCCTTTGTGTAGAAATATATATATCTGTATATCCAAACCAAATAAAATGTATTTTATGTTTAAAGTTGTGCATGTTTGTAAGAACATTAATTATATGTGTGCTTATCTCTCCGCTTATATAGTTACTTATTTGTCTGTGCAAATTTCGGTCGGTGTGTTGCTCTTATATTATCTCGAAAATTATTGAAGCGTCCTCTCTCTCTCTCTCTCTCTCTCTCTCTCTCTCTCTCTCTCTCTCTCTCTCTCTCTCTCTCTCTCTCTCTCTCTCTCTCTCTCTCTCTCTCTCTCTCTCTCTCTCTCTCTCTCTCTCCTCTCTCTCTCTCTCCCCAGGCTGAAATGAACTGCTGACTTCGTAATAGAGAAAACACTGGACAGTCAATGAATGATGCAATGTAATTTATGAGAACCAATTAATTTAGAGTCCTACATTAATATTGTAAAGGCGGAAATCCATTAAAAGGGAATTAATTATCGCTCGCACGAGCTGGAATTGGAAACGATGTTGGTCTTGTGTTACTTATTATTATTATTATTATTATTATTATTATTATTATTATTATTATTATTATTATTATTATTATTATTATTATTATTATTATTATTATTATTATTTTGTTGTTGTTGTTGTTGTTGTTGTTTTTGTTGTTTGTTTGTTATTAGGAACAACATATTAAGACCAATATATTTTCATAAGAAGCACTTCAAAGGGACAGGAAAAAGCAACTTTCTTAAGAGTTCCTCCCATTCATCCTGAAGTAATTTTTGGCAAAAATATTGCGAGGATGGACAGGGATGTTGAAGCTCTGCTGACTTTTGTACAGTTGTGGCCACCAGAGAAGCGTTAGGAGCATATGACATTGTATTTACAAAGAAATATAGATTTATACATTTATTTAATTACTTACACAATAGAGACTGTACCACTGCATGTCTGTTGCAAGATAATTTGTATTGACTCATTGTGGGCTATATATAGTAGCTCTCTCGGCTAAAAATAACTATATGCGGATATAGGCAAACACTGTAAAAACTAGAATGGAGGGTGGATAGCGTTTATTTTAGAGCTAGGCCATACGAAATGTCTGTGTGTGTGCGTGTGCTTGTGTATGTGTGTCTATGTCTCTCTGTGTATGCGTGCGTCTGTTTGTCCGAGAGTGTGGTTATATGTGCAAAATTAGGAGATTCGAATCCTTATATTTCGCTGTGACACTTTATATGCTTTTTGAAGGGAACCAC
>JAXCGZ010011363.1:110000-112500 GCA_037179515.1 Halocaridina rubra
TAAATGGAAATATTGACTTAAATGTTACTTAAAAGTGAATTTGTTTAAAAAATAAAATTTGAGTGCGGCAAGTTGTACATTTCATTCACATTTCATTCTTGTTTTATTAGTATTTTGCTTTCAGTTTATATATATATATATATATATATATATATATATATATATATATATATATATATATATATATATATATATATATATATGTGTGTGTGTGTGTGTGTGTGTGTGTGTGCGCGCGCTTGCGTTCTTGCGTACGTGCGTGCCTACTCACAAGGTAGGCGTGCTAGGATATTCTACAGTGATACCCGACAGCCGCAGCTGGTTTACCCCCACCGCCTCATTACATGGCAACTCCCCTCACAATCGTTCATCACAGTTCGCTGAGCTAGCAGGTGCGAGAAATCCCTTTGGCTCGTATCACTATGCACAATCTTTCTCCTCTCGTTTGTATCTCTTGCAAGCTATCTTCCTTGCTTCACTGACATTCATTGTGCATCCAATGCCATTTTCACGCCATCTATTCATCTCACTCTAGGTCTTCCTCTTGGCCTAACAACAACCACTTCTACACTCTAGATTCTTTTCGCTATTCGTTTATCACTCATCCTTTCTATGTGTCCAAACCAACTTAGTACTCTCTGATCTAACCTATTCGGCAGTTTTCTATCAACACCCGTTTTCTGCATGATCTCATTTCTTACTCTGTCTATTCTAAATACACCACCAATCATACATCTCAAACACCTCACCTCCAATACATTCAACTTTTTTCCATCCTCTCTTGCGCTACAAGTTTCTGTTCCATATAATGCTGTCGGCACAATCACAACTTCATATATCCTTCTCTTTGCATTCATTCCCAAATTCTTATTTCTCATCACACTTTTCAACCCACCTCGCTTCATTCACTCTATGACTGACCACCGCATCCACTCGTCCACTCCTTGATACATACGACCCAAGATACTTCAAGTTCTCAACTCCTTCAGGCAACTCCCCTTGCACTCCTATATTCAATCTTCCAACATTAACACTCCTTGTGCATCTCTTGCCTTTAATTTTACAAATATTCACCAGAAACTTCTTTCTCTCACACACCCTAACAAACTTGGTTTAAATTATTTAGTTCATTCTCAGCATCAGATACCAGTGGTGTATCATCCACGAATGGCAATTGATTTAATTTCCACAACCTCCCATACTCACCCACTAATTCCAGGCCTATGTTTAATACTCTTTCATTTACCTCTCTTACCACAACCTTGACGTAACCGTACATTCACCTCAAATCCTTTACTCATACCATTCCCGACTCTCTCACACATGTTCTGTCCATGTATAAACTCTTCACCGCATCCAGTAAACTTCCACTAATTCTGTACAGTCGCAACACACTCCACAACGCCTCTCTGTCAATCTTGTCATACGATTTCTTTAAATCCATAAAGGCCCAAAAACTGTCCTTACCTTTCTCTAAGAACTATTCACTCACCTGTCTTGCCACAAACACCTAATCTACAAATCTTCTTCCTCTCCTGAACCCACACTGTTCTTCCCCAATAAAAATCTCAGAATCTTTCCTATTTTTCTCAATTAACACTCTTCCATATACCTTACCAACTACGCTCAACATACTAATTCCTCTAAAACTACTGCACTCATACTTATCTTCTTTCCCTTTATAAAGTGGAACTACACATGCACTCCTCCAATCAACTAGGACCCTCCCTTTCCTAAAACATACATTCATCAACCTGACCATCCATTTTACTAATGCCTCCCTACCTTTTGACAAGCATTCTGCATGACTCCCCATCTATCCCTGGTGCTTTACCTGATTTCATTGCTCTCATTGACAAATGCACCTCCTCTTTTGTTATTTCTCTATCGTTCCCATCACCCAACATAATATTAAGACTTAATTAGTTCCTACTGTTCCTAGCAACAGTCAATAAGATAATTTGAAATGGGTACGTCATTTTAGATGAGGAAGGAATTTCCATTAACTAGTTAATGAGGTTCATAATCTCTTTTTCTCTCTTTTTATTCTACCTCATTCCCCTTCTCAATTCAAAAGAAAAAAAATGAAAGAAAAGGGAAAAGAAAATCCTTTTGAAGTAAGAGTAAATATTATGGTGCTCACAGTTACGTCATTCCGGCAATAGAATGAAAAAGTATAAATGTAAAAGTATTTAAATGAGAAAATGTTTGCAAGTCTGAGTAAAAAGAGCAACCACATAAATATTTACTTCTCTGCAATGAAAACACTTGAAATTCTGCTCATTACAAACTGTGAATATAAAATGTAACAATTGTAATTCATTTTTCTCGTGGGATTTCAATCCGTTAATTATTAAATGAAAATATTTTATACATTTCATCATGAAAGCTAAACCTAATTTTTTGTTTTTCGTTTTTGTGGAATTGAGACTAGAGACTAAGTTGTGTTGTATATATATGAAGGTGAGTCGTTGGGACTATAATTTTAGTGAATTATGTA
>JAXCGZ010011363.1:130000-132500 GCA_037179515.1 Halocaridina rubra
TGCTGTCTCCATATTTATATCACCGTTTTTATGCTTCATAATAATGCCCCATTCTAATGAGGGTGAACGCAGACAGGTTGTCTTCAATATATCTCTAAACTTAACCAATGCAGTAATAGGGCACACCCACGGCCTTCATTTTATTTGTCTAATGTGTTCCTTCACCTTATAAAGTTTACCGGTGTTTCAGTTCCGATATCCATCTGAGATGCTCATCAGAACGTCAGCCGAGGCAAGCCCCAACCCCCCCACTGTGGTGCCCATCCACAGCAAGTAACCTTCCCAGTAAACAGCTTAAACTCTCGGTCCTGAGCGGGAACCGATCTGTCGACCTCGCGAATGCGAGGCCAGCGCGTTACCACTGTACTAGCCAGAAGGCTAGCTATTTGTACGATCCTGTGATTGTATTTGTTGCCTTGGCTATTTTTCGAAAATTCTTGACACTTAATGTGGCTCATGCAAGAAGGAAAAAGATGTTTATTGAAAAAAGAATGATAATAACTACACTTATAATATAGGTAAAATATGATAAAGGGAGATCATGCAAACGAGTGAAGTTATATTAAAACCTCTAGACAAAAATACATCCTATTGAAAAGAGTGTAAAACCTCACAAATTCAGAAATTCAAACATCGTGAATCTTTGAATTGTCACGGTTGCTGTAGGTATATTAGCCAGGAACATAAAAAATAAAAAGTTAACTTCAGATATTTACGAGTGGAAAGCTCGAACATAATTTTGTAAGCCTTGGTAAATATTTAGTAATCTGTTTACCATCATCGAGAGAGAGAGAGAGAGAGAGAGAGAGAGAGAGAGAGAGAGAGAGAGAGAGAGAGAGAGAGAGAGAGAGAGAGAGAGAGAGAGAGAGAGAGATAGTACCTGCTTAATGTATTTGTTGTTGACTAGATGTACAATACACCCATTGACGGATATGCAGTTTTCTAGCTAAATTTGTAGATTGATAAGAAGCAGATACTTAGAAGAAGAGAGAGAGAAACGAAATAGAAAGAAAGCGAAAGATAGATACCATTGGTGGCCTTGCTCTTCCATGGTCAAATAGATAGAACTCTTCACTCTCCTCTCATTCCCTCAAAACTTCAGACGTCATCAGTGTTGATTTTATTCTGGCACGCCGCCTCACATCTTTGGATTTGAGGCATCGGAAACGTACTCGCCCATGATGCTTATCAATGAGAGTCACCTTCAGGTTTATGTGTTTTTTCTTAGAAGAGAGCTTGAGGGGCGGATATCATCTACCTTTGACGTAGTAAAGACTATTAACCAGTGGTCCAATGAATCTGTTATGAAATACTTACTTAGCCTAATTGAGAGATGGCACTCTGTCTTCCCTATTTCGAAAGGGGATGATTGTGTACATTTTATACGTGAATTTTAAGTGATCTTCATGCACAATACTCTTATTTTGTGCTTCCCTCAAGGTTACTGTGTTTATGGATATTTGAAAGTTTATTTTTGTATAGACACACGTGCGCGCACGCACGCACTCATACACACACACACACACACACACACACACACACACACACACACACACACACACACACACACACACACACACACACACACATATATATATATATATATATATATATATATATATATATATATATATATATATATATAAGAAAGCTGTCATCTTCAGTAAAGGCCCGGGCATGAAGAAATCATGAAGACGAAGGAAAAGGAAAAAGTTAAGGACAAGGCAGAGATGAGGTAATGATACATAAAGGAAAAAGACAGGCTGAAAGAACTCAAAGAAAGGAGGACCTAGAGATATGACAGGATTAGGCCCTAAGATGGCAATAGATCCGCTTTTTGAAGGAAGATAATTTATAAGAATTAGGAATGACAGGAGGAGGAAGACAGTTCTGGAGTGTGGAGGAAGATGGGTAGAAGCAGTCGCTGCACCGACCAATCTGCGCCCTACAAGTCTCCTCACAGTACCAGTGAAATGACGCCACTTGGCGAGTGTTACGCGGCCTCGGGAGTGGGGGAAGTATGCATCTCGCCAACTCCTCAGAGCAGCGATGGAAGAAGTAGCAATAGACAAGAGAAGATATGATACCTTTAGGCAAAGAGAAATAGAATCCAGATTAGAAATAAGATAACTGCTACTAATGAGTCTGACTGCCTTAGATTCAACCCTATCAAGGAGATAAGTATAAGAAGAAGCACCCCAGATGTGCGAGCAGTATTCTAAGCAGGGACGTATAAGACCTTTATAGAGTTTAAGAACTGTAAATGGGTAATGCAATGACGAAAACGAAACAGAACCCCCAATTTCTTGGATGCAGATTTAAAAATATGGATTATGTGATTCCACCAAGACAAGTTAAAGGCTATATGGATTCCTAATATGCTGATAGACTGAAGAGGGTAAATTTCGTTAGTTTCAAAGATAATATGGCTATCAGGAGGGGGAGAAGATAAAGAAATAGCCAGAAACTGTGTATTAAAAGCATTAAATTTATGTAAATT
>JAXCGZ010011363.1:137500-150000 GCA_037179515.1 Halocaridina rubra
ACATATCTCTCTTCACTTGGAATCCTTCAACTTTTTGTCAGTGAGGCAACATGGCTTCAGAGAAGGAAGATCAACAGTAACAAACTTATTAGAATTTTATGATGAGGTAAGCCAAATCTTACAGGAAAGAGAGGGCTGGGCAGATTGCATATTCCTAGACTTCCAGAAAGCGTTTGACACTGTTCCACATGGGAGACTTATTAGGAAGCTGCAATCAATGGCTAGAATAGGTGGAAATGTCTTGGAATGGATAAAAACTTACTTAGAAGGAAGGGAACAGAGGGTTAGAGTAAGACACTCAGTGTCTGAATGGAGAAGAGTTAGTAGTGGAGTTCCACAGGGTTCAGTTTTAGGGCCACTTTTGTTCCTTGTATATGTAAATGACCTACCAGAGTCTGTAAATTCATTCATGAATATGTTTGCAGATGATGCAAAGATTGTGAAGAAAGTAAAAAACGAGAACAATGGTAGAGAACTTCAGGAGGATCTAAATAATCTGCATGAGTGGTCAGAAAAGTGGCTAATGAAATTCAATACCTCAAAATGTAAGGTAATGAGAATGGGTACAAGTGCAAGAAGGCCCAAGCTTGACTACTCGGTGGCTGGAGTACAACTTCAGGAGACAGAAAATGAGAGAGATCTAGGAGTAAACATATTGGCAGATTTGTCTCCAGAAATACATATAAATGGCGTAGTAAGGGCAGCATATGCATTCTTATCAAATGTAAGGGTAGCCTTCAGGCACATGGACAAGGAAATGTTCAGAAATATTTATGTAACCTATGTGAGGCCAAAACTCGAATATGCAGCCCCCTTTTGGAATCCGCACTTGAAAAAGCACATAGCTAAGCTTGAAAAAGTTCAAAGACATGCCACAAAACTGGTGCCAGAAATACGCAATCTCGGTTATGATGAGAGGCTGAGGGAATTAGACTTGCCATCACTCGAAGCTAGAAGAGTAAGGGGGGATATGGTGACAGTCTTTAAATTCCTTCATGGTTATGATAGAGTGGATAGGGATCGATATTTCGATATGGCTGGCTCTAGAACTAGAGGTCATAGTTTGAAGCTTCGGAAGAAAACTTGTTTGCAGGATGTAAGGAAATACTTTTTCAGTGTAAGAGTAGTTGATAATTGGAATTCGCTAAGCGAGGAGGTAGTTAATGCTACCTCAATCCATAGTTTTAAGGACAGGTATGATAAGTATCACTAAGTCTAAAAATGGAACCGATCAGGAGACGGGAAGATACGAGCTTTGGGCTCTTTCCCGTAAACACAATTAGGTAATCACAATTAGGTAATCACACACACACACACACACACACACACACACACACACACATACATAATGTAGAAATAGAAATATAAAGAAGTAAAAGAATACTTACAAAACTCCATTGTGATGACAATGTAAATGCTTGAGAGAGAGAGAGAGGAGAGAGAGAGAGAGAGAGAGAGAGAGAGAGAGAGAGAGAGAGAGAGAGAGAGAGAGAGAGGTGCTCTTTGTCAACTTAGAGCAGCCATACTTAGTTTTTTTTCTATTTTGGCCATGGTCCCCTTAAAAGCTCTTTTAAAGTTTTTTTGCACCTTATTGAACAAGAATACAACGCAAACAAATAGAAAAGTATGTTTTATTGAACACCAAGTAAAACTGATCATTCCAGCCTCCTGGAAAATCTTACAAAACAGGACTGTGTGAAATTAAACATCTATCATTCTGTATTCCAGTTTGGAGCTTTTTATGCTAATTCCACGATATTGACTTCAATTAAGTTTACTGCTGGAGTATATGATGGGTTCGGTTCCCAGATGGCCTAGTGCACTATTGAGGCTCCCATACTCATTGTTTTCGATCTGTTACCACTTTCTTATGTAAGTTGGGTCCCTTGAGGGCCATATGACTCCCGTTGATAATAAATGACCTAGAGTTTATAATAGGTTTTTATTATCGTTTATAGCATTTACCATCTTTTTTTACAATTGTTTTAGTATCGTTGTTGATTCATCGAGTTCCAGTTTAAGGAAAATTTGAAATCACCAAAAAATTTAAAGAAACTTCGATTTCTTGTGGAATGTTATATTTTTAGTCCTCTACCTGTTCGTTGATATATTTTTTTATGAAATTCGCATCGCAAATCACTATTATAATAATGGAACAAAATTGTTTTGCAGTCACGTCATGTATTATTAGAAGAAATTTTTTATAATACAGTTTTTTTTTATGCATAAAATTGTGTTGTATTCTGAGAATTTATCTGTATTTAGTAAAATTGTACATAGACTTTGAGGAATAAATGCGTTTTTCTTAACCATTTTTATAATGTTGAGACCATAAATAATTAAATAAAAAAATAACTAAATGCCAGGAAGTACGTGGAGTACATTAAAAAGAGGACGCATACAATATATCCGTCATTTTTCTCAGTTTGAGAAAAAAAAAATGAATTAAATGCACACATTAGTATTGATCTGTAATGGCTATTATAATTCCATGTTTCATTCTCTGTCCTCTCCAGAGATTGAGAGCCAGCTGAAGGAGAACTACGGTATAGAGGAGAACGACTACATTCTTCTGGAGGAGGTCGTACTCCAGGGGGTTCCTCACAAGGCAGGCCAGCAGTGGAAATTCGCTGGAGCCTTCTACTACGCCACTACAGTCCTCACAACTATCGGTACGTATATGACGAGTCCATTTAGAACGTAGATTTCTTTAGTATACTGATTAATTTATGATTATGGCATGTTCATTCTTAACTGACGGCGTTGATAAGCAGCAGTATGTTGATGTGGGGTGCTGTAGAACTTGAGAACTGGCTTGAAGATTCAAAAGAAAACTTCTCCTGAGGATATTTGAAATTATTCACCTGCAGTGCCGTACTTGAAATGTGGCAGACAATACCATGATACTGGGTGCTGTAAGAACCATTGAATTTAGTATGAAGGGTCGTGAGAAACCTGGTCCGCATAGCCTACGGAATAGATCATCTTTAGTTATAGTTGATGGGTGATTGGCAGTGATGAAGTGCTGAGTGCCATAGAATGAGAATTCTATTGGAATATTCGTAAGAAATATACTCTTGAGGTCGAATGACTTTGCGTTTTGTAGTGTAAGTATAAGTGACAAATGCAACTTGCACATGGACGAATGCATAAATTCTAAAATATTTATATTTCTAAGGAGAGATATTACAATGATCTACTAATCGGAAAACCATCTAGGAAACGGGAAAACATAACCTAAGGCTCTTTTTCGTAAACACAAGTAAAATCACGTGCAACCGCATGTGAGTGCAGTCTTTTTGCAATCTTTGTCTTCAGTATTTATAGCTCTCACAGTATCTAGGACATGTTGAGGGGCTCTGCCTTCTTGAAATCCCGGAAACCCTCTGGAAATACTGGAGAAAAATATTGAAGTTTCTTTACATTCCAGATACCTCTTTGTATAGAGGTTGGAGAGAGAGAGAGAGAGAGAGAGAGAGAGAGAGAGAGAGAGAGAGAGAGAGAGAGAGAGAGAGAGAGAGAGAGAGAGAGAGAGATTGATTCATAGTTTTATAGAAAGAGAACTTTTTGTGCGTCCAAATAATGAATAGGCCAAAAGTATCTAATAAATGGACTTTTGAAGAGTTTAGTATGTTTTCGTTTATAATAGAAATAGGCCAGATATTTGCAGCGTAGTATTGAATTTGTGATATTAGAAGAATTTTATTTTCAATGAACATATTAACTACTTGTAGTAGATATGAGTTGCCTTAAGAAAATTCTTATACTATTTATGTCTGACCTTCCATTGATAAGAGGTCTTTCGTAGGGAACAGCATTTTTATACTATTTCCGTTACTCTTTATCGTGGTATGTATGGTTACTCTCAATTTATATGTCGCTGATGCTTATATATATATATATATATATATATATATATATATATATATATATATATATATATATATATATATATATATATATATATATATATGTATAGACACAAGCCTCATTCCCCCTTGTAAGGGGGTGGCGGAGCCAAGAAACGCGCATTCACCACGATCCACATACACACCTCAACCACTCTTCTCAGCTCCTTGGAGATAGAGGGTTGCCACGTCCCCCCCACCTTCCACCCTTCTTTGATCACCCACATGGTAGGTGGACGAGATATTCTACAATGAGGCCGACAGCCGCAGCTGGTTTACCCCCACTGCTTCATCACATGGCAACTCCCCTCACACCCGTCCATCACAGTTCACTGAGCTAGCAGGTGCGAGTAATCCCTTTCATATATGCACAATCTTCCTCCACTTATTCCTATCTCTTGCACGCACTCTTCCCTGTTCCACTGACATTCCACGTGCATTCAGTGCTCTTTTCACGCCATCCATCAATCTCATTCTAGGTCTCCCTCTTAACCTAACTTCAGTCACTTCTGCACTCCACACTCTCTTCACTAATCGTTCATCACTCATCCTTTCCATGCGTCCAAACCATTTCAACACTTTCTGATCTAACCTATCTGACAGCTTTATTCCAACACCCGTTCTCTAGCTAACATCCTCATTTCTTACTCTATCTATCCTAGATACACCAATCATACCTCTCAAACACCTCATCGGCATTACATTCAACTTGTTTCTTTCATTCTCTCTTGCATTCCAAGTCTCTGCTCCATACATTGCTGTCGGCACAATCACACCTTCATATATCCTTCTCTTTGCATTCATTCCCAAATATCTATTTCGCATTACACTTTTCAACCCACCTAGACATTCACTAGCTTCCTTCACTCTGTGATTTACCTCTACATCCACTTGTCCACTCGTCCACTCCTTGATACATGTGACCCCTTGTGTGTATATATATATATATATATATATATATATATATATATATATATATATATATATATATATATATATATATATATATATATATATATATATGCCTCTAATAATAATGAGACTCCGGGGTATAGTACAGTTTCCGCCTCCATTGTTCCATTAAGCAGCATCCTTCACTTTCAAGGGCTACATATACACCATCCCCTACTCCCCATGTACTGTTTTTCATGTACACTACAATCTACACATTCTCTACTGATGTTTATGTACAACACTGCCTATTCGTTCTAAAATGATTTTTAAACTCCATACTCTACGCGTGTTCTTCTCATGATCATGTACTTTACTTCATATCATACACTATCTATATGGCTGTTCATGCGAAACACTTTATACATATATTGTACAGTCGTTCATATATATTATCCCCTGATGTTCTCTGCTACTGAAAATGTACACCACTAACTAAAGCGTTTGGTCTGTTCATGTACTCAACTTCAGTGTTCTGTATTGCTCCTTCTGTAAACCATCTACCTCACGTTCAGTACTGCTATTTATATACACCACTTGGATGTGCTATTGTATATGTACATTTACAGTGCCTTCTGTACTGCTGTTTATGAAGACTAATCATGCAATTCCCTCTTTGCTGCTATTTATATACACTAATCTCACTTTTAACGCTTTTTATTTTATTGCATATGTTTGTTACAGCCCATAAGCGCCACTCATATAGAATGATTTGTGACGTAAAACTCACTTAGCTTGCTGGGTTTACAGGTGCTACCACACGAGTGACGTCACTACCTTATTTATTCTTATCTTTAAGGTAATATTTTGAAGATATACTATGAAATCTACCATGGATAGTCGAATACGAGACTTATTTGTCGTGAGCCTAGAGTATATTGATTACACTATGAAGTGGATGTAGGTATATTGAAAATATTATTTCCTTAGCTTTTATTATTATTTTTTTTTGCAATCGCTCATATAGGCTTAGAAATATCATAAATTTTAATTATTAAGGTGGTTTTCCTTTTATTCATTTATAATTGGCAATACTGGCTCATAATTTACTTTGGGGGAAAAATCTCTTGTGTGCAATGCCAGTCGCTATTTGACCTTTGACGAGGGCAAAGGTCCTTAACCCTCACCGTGATTGCATTGATAATAGTGTCATAAAGGCCATCAAGCATCAAACATAATTAATTTTGTACAGTCAAAGGCAGTGAAAGCACAGCTTATTCATAATGAGGTCTTGAGATCGAGTCCTTTGGGGCTTTTGTGAAGTAAGGCTATTAACAATTTCTTCATTTCGTCATGAAAACCTCTTTGTGGTACTTTTGTTGTTACATATAACGCTTTGGATTATATTACTCTGGAACTGACAAATGGGTCTGAAGGAAGATGAAATAGATAACGAGAATACGTTCTTTATCTTATCAGGTTATTTATCTTTTATGATAAAAACGGTAGGGATTATTCTTATATCGTCCCCTGAAACACTCTAGGTTTATCTACGCCCGTGAGTTTCATCCTACGCTTATTTCGAGTAACAGGCGAAAAGGCTGAATCCGGAAAAAATGAACAGAGAAAGTGTTTGTATATTAATCTCCTGATCACATACCTTTTCTAAATATTTCATTGCCACTGTGTGAATGGTATCGGTAAATCATGTACACACATAAAGAAGCTCTCTCTCTCTCACACACACACACACACACACACACACACACACACACACACACACACACACACACACACACACACACACACACACACACACACACAAAGAATCTCACGAGCGATCACACAGACATAGTCATTTTTGTTTAATATAAAAATAGAGAACGACTAACTCATGGCACGCTCCCAATATGGAGAGCGTAACTTGCATGGGGTTACGTATAAAAATTGTATTTTTTTTTTATTATATGGAGGAAGAGTAAGTTGCTGAGTTACACGTTCCAAGAGTGTGTCTGTCTTTAGAGAGGCAGTTAATAGAGAGAACCCATATTATATATTTACATATTTTAATGTTGTGCTTCTTGGTTGTTAATGTGAGGATGGGAAAACTGGAAAGGTACACTCTCCCAATGGAATTCACTTTGACTTCAAGAGATACAAGTTATTAAAGGGGTCTTTCTTTGATGTTAACATAGATGGAGCGTTACTTATGAGGTAAATATATTTTGAAAGATTCTCATATAAATGGAAATTGGATGACGAGTAACTTGAATGGTTACATGCATTTTTTAGAATCCTTTCGTGTGTTAGACCAAAGTCTGTCAGTTTGAGGAACCATTGCTCATGAATGACCATTTAGTTGCGTTTCTTAAGCAATAGTTATCCGCTAGTGACTTCTAAGGCCTATCCTGGCTTCTTGTTTTGGTACACGACTCTATTTTATAAATTTGGATTACCCCTTAACAGAGGGCTTCCTTAATCCACCACCTAAGGGACACTCCTGACAGGGGTTTTAATGTCCCCATCGGAAAGACATTGATAAGAATGTCTTTCGGTGAAAATTGATATTGAATTACTCATTCAAATGCGTATTCATAAGACTGGCTTTCTGTACTGATGAAATAGATAAAGGATGTCTAAATGAAAAGGATTGAGATCATTAACTGTTTATATTTCTTAAAAACTCACAGTGCAGAAGTTGTCTACATACCTTATCATACGGACACTTTTCCTACGATTTGTCGGCTAACACGCTGTTGCGCAATATGTTTCCCGAAACATTAAATTTCCGCCAACAAGCTGTTTACGAAATTATCGAAAACTCCCGTCAAGTCGGTCAACAGAAAAACAGTCTTTTAAAGTTCATAATATGTACTCTAAATGAAATATGTAATTTCGTCTATTTGTAAGTTATTTAGTAAAAGGTATATCATTTTGAAACTATAAATAAATCTGAATTATGTTTATTATGTATTATTCACACTCACTTCAATAATCAGATATGAATATGACTCTGATTTGATTTCGAAATTTGTTTACATATTGGTAGTGAACGGTCGACTGTCGGAAGTTTTGTTGTTGAACACTGTGAGCCATGTGATATACTTCCTACCATTTGTTAGTGAACATTCTGTCGCACGTCACAATATTGCCTGAAAAATGTGCCTGTGTGATAAGGCCTTTGTTAGATAATTCGATATTAATCATGACAGTATATCAGGGTTTGCATCTCAGATAAGAAATTTTCAACAGTCAGATTTAGTATACATGGACTAGCCCTTTCTGGGTATCTTCCATAAAGATCCGTAAGGATAGTTGAAATTTGAGATTTAGTAGGGTATTTCAATCGTATTTGCAAAGTTTATTTCTGACTGCTTAGCCTGCCCATTATAAAATATTTTATTTGCTTTGTTAATTGCTCTTTCCATTACATATTCGGGATACATGAGACTATCTAATGCAATACGAATTCAAATTAATCCGCCAACAATTAGAAAGCCTCATGTATCCCTCATATGTAATCGAAAGAGCAATTAACAAAGCAAATAAAATATTTCATAATGGGCCTGTTGAACAGTCAGAAATAAACTTTGCAAATACGATTAAAGTACCCTATTTAGAAAGTATTAAATTCTTAGTGATCAAGTAGGCAGAAATAATCCTTTTATATTTAATGATCCCAAAGCAATTGGTTCTTCTCTTATTAACGTATATCATAATAAAAAAAACAACTTCAGAAGCAGGGATCTATAAAATTGATTGCAGTTCCTGCAGTAAAATTTTACATAGGTCAAACTGGTCGTTCACTAGGCCAGAGAATATCTGAGCATAAAAGAGCAGTACGATATGGTGCTAAGAGTTCTGCTTTATTTGTGCATATGCGAGATACTGGTCACCATATTAATTGGAGTGAGTCCTCATTGCTATATAAGAGTAATTGCCAATACAAGAGAAAGATACTTGAAGCAGCCATTATAGAAAAATCAGAAACCTTAAATTTATCAAATGGACAGTGAAGATCTGATGTTGTGGATGGAGCAATATTAAAAGACCTCATTAAGAAGATTATGCCAAATGACCGTCCACCTGACCCTGACGTCTGAAGATTATCCCATCTGGATCCTCCTGGAAATCGTAGCTAGCATCCCCATCCCCATATTCTTTCTCCAGAGCTATGTAAATATCGGAACATTTGTACCTGAGGAGGACTGGAGTCCCTTCGTAATATATAGTACATCTTCGCTTCTCTTTGTGTTTTATTTATGGGCTTTTTTTTTGCTTCATATATATATATATATATATATATATATATATATATATATATATATATATATATATATATATATATATATATATTATATATATATATATATATATATATATATATGCGCGTGTATGTGTGTGTGAGAGAGAGAGACTATTTATGCCAAGAGAATCAATTTGCAAAAATCAAAATGATTATATTGACTTCGAAGGAAAAGAAAACAATTGAGTTGGTGAGTACTTTCGATTTTTAAAAAATCATGATCACAACCAGAGCCAAATTAGCAAAGGGAAATTCAGTATATAAACCATATATGTAATCAAGAGCAGATCCTAAGGGAAGACACAGGTATATTGTTAATCCAATTTGAAAGCGGCCATTACAGATCAGTCAATATATTCTTTTAATCAAACGGAAAAAATGCTTAAAATAATAGGATGAAGTGTAAATAAGCCTTTTTGTATATTGAAATTGATTGTTAAGGAGATCTGAGCGGATACGAGAAAAGTCTTACTAACGACGTTATTAGATTTAAGAATTATAGCAATTAAAAAAATCGGCATTCATGTTGCATTTAGGTATAAATCCACTTTGCGTACATAATTTATTAAGAATACCTCTGATTCAATTGTAATTTTACTTTTGAAATTGCTCTTGGTGATTGCAACAAATATTATATAGAACAAATTTCAAAGCATTAAATGTTAAGTATAAAACAACATGAAGCATATGTAAGAAATGGAAATGTCTATAGTGCAGTGTTTTTGCATCTTAGTAATTGTAATCATCAAACAGATTGGAGCAATTCTTCTGTAATCCTTAAGTCTAAAAACGGAATTAGTAGAAATTTTCATGAATCCGCTCTAATCTTAACATAAAATAAATCCTATATGCAAAGAGACTTATTTACACTTAATCCTGTAATTTTAAACCTTTTTTTATTCTGGTGATTTAAAGAATGCATTGGTTGATCATTAATGGCCGCTTTTATTTCAAATTTTGCCTCTTGACTTCAAATATTGAATAAATACTCAATTTCCCTCTCTTAATTTAGCTCTGGTTTTGATCATGATTCAACAAATATTGCAGATATCAAGTTACTTGTTATTGTTACTCTAGAACACTCCTGTAATGTTAGGACTTCAATAGATGCATTTTTTAATTATATTTTAACTGGTACTGTCCCAGCATTTTTAAAATACATTTTAAGTAGCGTTTCGCAATTTCGAAAGGATGCATTTGGTTTGGGTTTATGAAATATAATATAATACTTTACATTTTCCTAATTGTATAATATGGATAGGGATTGCAGCTTGTCTATAACTCCTTTACCCCCTTATAACTAATTATATTATGATATCAATTTATCATATGATTTCACTTCCTTTCTAGAAGTAAATTAGGTCAGACGAGGCATGTATTTAAATTTTCCAGTTATTAATATGCGTGGCATTTTTAGTATTAGCGACTCTCTCTCTCTCTCTCTCTCTCTCTCTCTCTCTCTCTCTCTCTCTCTCTCTCTCTCTCTCTCTCTCTCTCTCTCTCTCTCTCTCTCTCTCTCTCTCTCTCTCGTGTTTGGAAATAAAAGTGAACCTTAAGTGCTCCGAAATCTTTTAGTCTCCTTGACAAGAAATTCACAGTTTAAGATGAGAGAGAGAGAGAAAGAGAGAGAGAGAGAGAGAGAGAGAGAGAGAGAGAGAGAGAGAGAGAGAGAGAGAGAGAGAGAGAGAGAGAGAGAGAGACTCTCACGTGGAGATAGAGAGATCGATAATTCATTCGTATTGTGCGATCCTCATGGGCCTCCTCACTTTCTGAGACACATGGGCGCCATGAGTCTCTCTCTCTCTCTCTCTCTCTCTCTCTCTCTCTCTCTCTCTCTCTCTCTCTCTCTCTCTCTCTCTCTCTCTCTCTCTCTCTCCGAATTCTTTTTGATCCGCTTTTTCACTTACTGGTATGAAACCAAATTTGTCTAGCACTTGTGTTTTTCCTCTTAGATTCAGATTTTTTTTTTCTGCCAGTGAAGTTTGTGTCTTTTTTTCTTTCGTTTCGTTGCTGTTTTCTTTTCATTTTTTTCAATAGTATTTTTCTATCGTTTGTGTTATGATAGAGAATGCATGAGTACTTTCACTTTATGACGTAATCCTCACATGTACCATATACTTTATAAAGCGTATTCAATCTTTTAACATATTTTTCGAAATGTTATTTTTGCATTTATATAATTTCATATTCATATCCAAATTTCTATTCAAATTGCATAAAATTAATATTCATGAGCGGACTGCATGTCAGAGAACACCATATACAGACAAAACATTTTTATATGATTAACTATATATATATATATATATATATATATATATATATATATATATATATATATATATATATATATATATGTATATATATATATATATATATATATATATATATATATATATATATATATATATATATATATATATATATATTTATATATATATATATATATATATATATATATATATATATATATATATTATATATATATATATATATATGTGTGTGTGTGTGTGTGTGTGTGTGTGTGTGTGTGTGTGTGTGTGTGTGTGTGCGTGTGTGTGTGTGTGTGTGTGTGAGTATGTATGTATATATGTTTGCATATATATATATATATATATATATATATATATATATATATGTGTAGTGTGTGTGTGTGTGTGTGTGTGTGTGTGTGTGTGTGTGTGTGTGTGTGTGTGTGTGTGTGTGTGTGTGTGTGTGTGTGTGTGTGTGTGTGACATCGGAGCTGCAAAGAAAGTTTGCTTTCATCAAGAAAACATTAAGTAGAAGGTAAGGACAAGGTGGAAATAAGAAAATGATAACAATATGACATGAGATATACTATTATGCAGAGTAATTGCTCTTGGTTCTTAAATAGCTTTGCAGTTATATATGGTTATAAAGGATATCCTTAAAGGGTATGTGTAAAAGTCATGTAGGACACACACACACACACACCACAAACAAACACCACACACAAACACACAAATACGCACATGCACTAACCGCACACACCACACACACACACAGAAATACGCAATCTCAGTTATGATGAGAGACTGAGGGAATTAGACTTACCATCACTCGAAGCTAGAAGAGTGAGGGGGGATATGGTGACAGTCTTTAAATTCCTTCATGGTTATGATAGAGTGGATAGGGATCGATATTTTGATATGGCTGGCTCTAGAACTAGAGGTCATAGTTTGAAGCTTCGTAAGAAAACTTGTTTGCAGGATGTAAGGAAATACTTTTTCAGTGTAAGAGTAGTTGATAATTGGAATTGGCTAAGCGAGGAGGTAGTTAATGGTATCTCAATCCATAGTTTTAAGGACAGGTATGATAAGTATTACTAAGTCTAAAATGGAACCGATCAGGAGACGGGAAGATACGAGCTTTGG
>JAXCGZ010011363.1:157500-172500 GCA_037179515.1 Halocaridina rubra
CGTTAGACCCTTTTTTTGCCTTGTTCCTGTTCATGTTGTCCCTTGATGGAGTCTCTAAAATGACTCATGGAGATTTCCTTGTTCACGGCAACTTGTGGATGAAAAGGGGACGGTAATGGTGCTTCTCGTATGGTGACCTCAGTCTGATGAGTTTCCTCACCCACAGATGTGCGGGGGCAAAAAAATAACAGTAGGTATGTAAGAATTTTGGCTCTCCAGGAAATAAAAAAAAAAAATGCTCTGACAACCTCTTTCTCAACTTATTGTAATGTTTTGGTCATGTTTTGCTGGACTTTCCATTTCCTTGCGGTCAGTTGGCGGCTTTGCCATGTTTGCGTTCATCTTAATCTGAAAAAAGTGTCAACAACACTGCTCTTTCATCTCTACTTTTTCCGCAAATTGAAGATGAATGGTTTTTCAGATGAAAAAATGAGAATTCTCTTTTATGGAGTACGAAGTTGATATTTATGTCTTTATTCTTCTTTTTAAATGAAGTTCAGTACTTTACGCAGTTGGGATAGTGTTACCTACATGTTGCAAATTATACATTATTGTATTTGTGTGTGTGTGTTTACTTGGGGGGAGAACATTGTGTATGGGGAACCAGTATTCTAAAAGTTATCTTTAAACTGCGTCTGCAAGTCTCTCTCTCTCTCTCTCTCTCTCTCTCTCTCTCTCTCTCTCTCTCTCTCTCTCTCTCTCTCTCTCTCTCTCTCTCTCTCTCTCTCTCTCTCTCTCTCTCTCTCTCTCTCTCTCTCTCTCTCTCTCTCTCTCAAGTATTTAAGTTCTTTAAACACTGTTGAAAAATATAATTGCCATTCTTCAATGGCATAAGCCGCCTGTTGAAATACTATGACTGAAGGTATTACGGATTCAACTAGGACTGGTCCATACAGCTCCTGGCTGAGTCTCCCTTTAGGACGGTTCTTTCCTTATGCCTACATCTAGACCGCATATTCTGGCGCATTCCTTACACATCTCTTGCTATCCCATTAGATTTGACAAGTCACAACACTCCCCATATTTGTTTCTTTTTACCCCCTTTTTCCTCATATTTGCTATATTCATGGAAGGTCCACAGTTTATGGACCCCATTACCCGGCATAGAGGTATCTTGTTGACTACTTCTGGCATGAGGGTATACACGCCTGATGGTAGTAATGATTCTGCACTTAACCTTGCACGTCCTGATAGATCTGCTTCTTCCACTCTTCACTTTTCTAACATTCGTGGCCTGAACTCTGATCTTTCGTCTGTGGAGCAGCACTCGGGTACTCCCCTCCCTAACCTCTTCCTTCTCTCTGAAACCCAGCTGTCTAGCCATGCTTCCACTGACCCACTGCAATTCTCTTACTACAACCTATATTCTCATTTTTGTTCCAAAGGTGGGGTTTTTGACTACTGCAACACTAACACTTCTATTGCAAGGCTCATGGTCTTTGAGTTTTCTGATTTTGATGTTCTGTGGCTGAAAATCTATCTCTCCACTACCACTATATTCCTTTGCTTCTGCTACTGTTCTCCAAACTCCACTGACTTCGTGTCTTTCTTAGCATATCTGTTCTCTTGGCATGAGTCCTTGCTATCTTCTCACCCACATGCCGAAGTTCTCTGTATTGGAGACTTCAATGTAGACCACAGTGAGTGGCTTATTTCTTCTCATCCTGATGTAGGAGGAAGTGAGCCCCTTGCTTTCTTTATTACTCGTGATCAGGAGCAAATTATCAAACATCCTACTCATGTTCCCGATCGACATGGACGTGCAGCCAACACTCTTGACCTATTTCTTACTTCTAACGCTTCAAACAAGTCTTATTCTGTGCTTTCCCTTCTTGGTAAATCTGACCACTCTATGATCTCAATCTCTGCTCCCCCTCCATCAATCCCTCCTACTCAGCATTGCCTTTGGCACTTTGAGTGTACCCAACATGAAGATTTGTTTAAGTTCCTCTTTGACTTCCCATGGGATGATTACTGCTTTCGGTTGCCGAGATCATAACCTCGGGAATGGAGGCATACATCCCCTCCTCTATGAAAACTTCTTCTCCCTCTAATATTTGGTTTGACCGTGCCTCCTCCATGCCTATTCAGGCCAGGGTTCGGGCACACCGGTCATACCAAACCTCTTCTTCTGATTTAACTAGCTCTGCTTTTACATCGGCTAGAAATTGCTGTACTGCTCAGATTCGAAGGTCTAAAACTTCATTTATAAGAAGAAAAGTTGATGACCTTAACTCCTCTCCCATTGACAAATGTTTCTGGTCCTTAGCCAACACCTTCTCCAAAAAACTTCTTTAACCCAAGCTTTTCCCCTCTCAATTGTTTTGATGGTTCTATAGCTTGATCTCCCACTGACAAATACACTCTCTTTGGCTCTCTTTTTCTGCCAAATCTTCCGTAAATGATTCCAGTGCAAACTCACCCTCAATCTTTAACCCTCTCAAACCATATGCCCTCTCTTATCCTCTCTTCACGCAGAGTTCATAAGGTTCTTTGCTCGCTAAAGACGCACAAGGCTTCTTAAAAAGTTTGCAGATGAACTGGCGCCTGTGCTTTGCCGTCTTTTTTTTTTGCCTCATTCTCTCAAGAATTATCTATTCATCTTCTTGGAAACATGTTCTAGTGCAACCTGTTCCAAAGGCGAGTGACCGCTCTATTCCATAAAACTACCGACCTATTGCCCTACCCACCTCTATCACTAAAGTTTTCGTAAATTTGCTCAATGCTCACTTTTTGAAACGTCTTAAATCTAACTCACTTATCTCAGATCACCAATCTGGCTTCCGCAAAGCAAGATCCACTGGTTACCTCCTGTCCTATCTTAATCATATATGGTCATCTACTCTGAGGAACTATGGGGAATCCATTTGTCGTCGCCCTTGATATCTCTGAAGCTTTTGACAGAGTCTGGCATAAGGCTCTGTTGGCCAATTCCCTGACTATGGCTTTGCCCCCTCTCTCTGTTCTCTGATTTCCAGTTTCCATCTGACCGTTTTATATCTGCGGTTGTTGACGGTGCCACATGTAGTCCATTCCCTGTTACCAGTAGTGTTCCACGGGGCTTTGTACTTCCACCTACTCCGTTTCTTCTCTTCATCGACGATTTTCTGCAGTCCTCATCTTCCTCTCTTCTTCACTCCCCTGTCGACGATTCTACCCTTCATTTTTCCTCTGCCTTTTCATCACACTTTCTTCTACTCTCTATCCAATTTGCAGAGAGTATCTGAGTGGGACAACCAAATTTAGTTAAATTTAATGCCTCCAAGGCACAGTTTCTGGCTATCTATTTATCTTCTTCTCCTCCTGATAGCCCTATTGTCTTCGAAGCTAACGAAATTTACCCTCTTAATTCTGTCAACATAATAGGAATCCATATAGCCTTTAACTTGTCTTGGAGGAATCACATAATCCAAATTTCTTAATCTGTATCCAAAAAATTGAGGGTTCTGTTTTGATCGTCGTTGCTTTAACCCTTTGCAGTTACTTAAAATCTACAAAGGTCTTATCCACCCCTCATTAGATTACTGCTCACACATCTGGGGTTGCTTCTTCTTTTACTTATCTTGATAGGGTTGAATCTAAGGCTGTCAGGCTGATTAATGACCCTTCTTTTACTTCTAAACTGGATTCTATTTCCTTTCTCCGTAAGGTATCATCCCTTTCTCTATTCTGTCGCTACTACTTCCATCACTGCTCTGATGAGTTGGCGAGTTGCATCCCTCCCCCACTACCGAGGCTGCCTTAAACTCGCCAAGCGATCTCCTCTCACAGGTACTGTGTGGATATTTGTAGCTCTCGGATTGGTCGGTGCAGCGAGTGCCTGTACCCACCTACCTCCAGACTCTGGAGCTCTCTTCCTCCTGTCGTTCCTAATTCTTATAACCTATCTTCCTTCAAAAAGCGGATCTATCGTCATCTTAGAGCCTACTCCTGCCATCTCTCTAGTGCTCCAGTACTTTAACTATTCTTTCTGTCAGTCCTTTCCCTTAGTGTATCATTACTTCATCTTTGCCTTGTCCATAACCTTTTTCTTTTCCTTTGTCTTGATGTTTTCTTCGCGCCCGGGATTTTATTGGCTAGGGCAGTTTTATTTGCCTGTTCCGGTGTTACATTCATAATAAAAAAAAAATAAAGAACTCGTCGTTACATTGCTCGCCAAATGAATATTGCTAATTAAGAGTAATGCATCCGATCTTATTTTTTCACTCTAAAAAATACAAAGCATCCATTGGCGTTATGTTGAAAAAAGAAAGAGAATTACCCGTGTGTCCTAATTTCCACAGCGTCCAATGAAAACTCCCCAAAAGCCTTTATTAAAACTCTTAAAGTTTGTTAAGTGCGAGCATGACTGTCATATAAGTGCATAGTTGGCTAGTCTTTCCACGTTCTGAGTGTATTTCACAGGGGTTTTTAAGCTCCTTCAATAACATAAATTTAATTATATTCCTCTCTCGCTGGGAGGTTGTTCTCAGTATTATTTTTTTCTCTTCTTTGCCTCCTCATCTCAGAGGTATCCTGAAATCCTTCTCTTTTATTAGGATATTCTCATCACGTGTAACTTTTGGATTATCTCTCTTTATTTTTGTTTCCTTATCACTGATGTATCTTTAATTCCTTCTCTTTGGCTGGAAAATATTTTTTTCTTAAATTGTTTTAATTTGGTTTAACTTCCCTTGTCTCTTAGGTATCTTCAATGCCTTGTTCGTATATAGTGATTTTTCTTTTTGTATAATTTTATGATTTTCTTTTCAGTTTTTCTTACTTTGTCTCAGATGTAGCTTGAGCTCTTATTTCTTATTAGATAATGCTCTTTTCCTATAAGTGTAAGGATTATGTTTAGTGTATTTGTATATACTTTTGTTTATATTTTGCTTTTAAAATGTTATTTTCTTCAGCTATATTAATGATTATCTTTATTCTTCTTATGTATCTCTTTTGTTTAATTTTATCCTTTTATTTATCTTTTGTTTCTCGGCGTCAGGTCGAGGGTTCGCGCCCCGTCACGGTCTGAGGTTAGCAAGGGCATGCACTCAGGGTAAGGATTACATCTGCCAAAACAAGTCCTTCGCAAGAAGGCAACCGTCCTAGCCCTTGGTTGAAAAGGGGAGTCTGTGACGTAAAACCGGAAGATATAGAATGTTTCCTTCAGGATAAATTTTAGGCTTTCAAGAGAATATCACATATTTCTACATTTGTATCTGTAAGGTTATTCTTGGAAGGAAATATAGATTATTATTGAGGATTTTTTCTTTTCGTTTTTCATTAATATGGTTTTTAGTTGTTTTTTATCTCCAGGAAAATATTATCCTGCAATGTTCTTTTAAATCTTTTATTACATTTTTTTTTATTAGGATGTAATCTTAGTGAAGCATAGTAATTATCTACAGAATTATTTTCTAAGTTTACTGTTTTTCTTGTAATTAAAACTATTTTTTTTTTTATATTTTATTTGTTATTAGTGAATAATGATAGAAAATACACACGCCCACATTCACTCGCGCACGTAAAGCACACACACACACACACACACACATACATACATATATATATATATATATATATACATATATATATATATATATATATATATATATATATATATATATATATATATATATATAAAGAGGTTCTCGTAAAATTCTTTTCCATATCTGTTAGCTTTCTAATATGTCAGGCGTTAATTGACGATGCTTATAATATATATATATATATATATATATATATATATATATATATATATATATATATATATATATATATATATATATATATATATATATATATATATATATATATATATATATATATATATATATATATATATATATATATATATATGTGTGTGTGTGTGTGTGTGTGTGTGTGTGTGTGTGTGTGTGTGTGTGTGTGTGTGTGTGTAAGGGTTGGTCTCTTGGCATTAATCACTAATTTATTTATGTATTATTTTTTCAAATGCTGTTAGCTTATTCCCAAGAATCTGGCGACCTTCAGGGACGAGTTAGAGCAGTGAAACGTGAAAAGAAAAATTAAACTAAAAAGTTAACTGATTCCTCTGCTCATGTCCATCAGTTAAACGCTCAAATATCTGAGCTAAAAGAATCATTATTTTGTTACATGTAAACCTTTCAGGATTTTACCACATAAACTTTCTGTATTTGTTTTTGCTTCTTCTTCTTCTTCTTCTTTTTTTGTAGGATAATATTCTTCCCCTTTTTTAATTTGTGAGCACTTTTACTTTTAAATTTATTAGTTTCTGTGTATATTTTGGTGCCTGTATACTCTCTCTCTCTCTCTCTCTCTCTCTCTCTCTCTCTCTCTCTCTCTCTCTCTCTCTCTCTCTCTCTCTCTCTCTCTCTCTCTCTCTCTCTCTCTCTCTCTCTCTCTCTCTCTCTCTCTCTGTGTGTGTGTGTGTGTGGTGTGTGTGTGTGTGTGTGTGAGAGAGAGTTTATGCCTTTATGGTATATATATATATATATATATATATATATATATATATATATATATATATATATATATATATATATGCATGCACACACACACACACACACACACACACACACACCACACACACACATATACACACACACACACACACACACACACACACACACTATTATCCACGATATTTAGTTTTAAATTATGGGATTCAAACTCAAGTTGCAAACTGCGAAGTCACATTACTATAAGCAAACTAACTACTACAGTATATTATAGCATAGCCAGTAGATGCAAGCATTGCTCCCGTCGTTCTTTACTAAATTTGTAAAAATAGTTCGTGGAGTTTATGTATACATATTCACAATGACACTATAATATTAACAGTACTA
The DNA here is from genome assembly GCA_037179515.1 of Halocaridina rubra. Lineage (NCBI taxonomy): Eukaryota > Metazoa > Arthropoda > Malacostraca > Decapoda > Atyidae > Halocaridina > Halocaridina rubra. The sequence continues at coordinate 164,328 of JAXCGZ010011363.1, forward strand.
TTATCCACGACAAACTTTTTTTTTTAACACCAGGGGACTTAAACTCACGTCGTAAGCTAAAGGTCATGCTGGCTTAATCAACCAGGCTCTTACAGCAGATAAAAATCTACATATTATAGCACACCCAATTAATGCGAGCGCATATATATATATATATATATATATATATATATATATATATATATATATATATATATATATATATATATATATATATATATATATATATATATATATGTAATATTTAGGGGCTGCTACACAGATATTTAGAGAGGAGGTTGCAACAACAATAAAAAAAAAGTTGTTTTTATTTCATCTGACCTTGAACTAGAGAGAATAAGTGGCAAGTGTTTCAAGTTGTAGAAAACTTTTTCTTTTTCAAACTTCTTCGCTTGATACTAAAATCTGAGGCAGCTTCTTTTTCTCAAAAAATAAAAACTGCAATAATTGACTTTACAAAGGGTAATTGCTCCTTCCACCAAGGAAAGAGCTCGTGAAAGTCTAAATAGAAATAATTAATATGTTGTAACGTGTGTATTGTTTGTCATATTGTTCAAAGGATGAGGCATTTATTGATTAAAAAATACCTGCAGACTTTGGCATATAGAGATAAATAATATATAAATATATAAACACATTTGGGTAAATAGAGATAGAATTATACATATAGAGATGAAAAGATATATTTTGTAAACACAACTTTGGGCATTTAACATATTGACATACCATGTAAGAGGAATGTATGCTTTACTCAATGCATAAAGAAAAATTGTTGAAGATTCATAAACTGCGAACGGACCTGTGCCACTGTGGGGAAAAAGTTCTCTCTACAAACTCTTCAAGGAAGATATTTGAAAAAGGCATTGCATGTTCCTTCAAACTATTCTATGCTTTCCCCTCTTGGTAAACCTGGCCACGCTTTAATCTCAATCTCTTCCATATTCGCTCCCCCTTCAGCAGTTCCTCCAACTCAGCGCCGCCTTTGACACTTTGAGCTTACAAAACACGATAATTTGTGTAGCTTTCTCTTTGAATTCCTATGGGTTAACTACTGCTCTAGGATCCGCAACCATGATCAGGTAGCCCTAAAAGTTGCCAAGATCATAACTTCCTGAATGGAGGCATTCATCCTTTCCTTTATAAAAACCTTTTCTCCCCCTAATCCTTGGTTTGACCGTGCCTGTTCCATGGTTATTCTGGCCAGGGATTGGGCATTTTGATCGTCCCAAGTCTCTCCTTCAGATGAAACTCTCACTGCTTTTATTACAGCTAAGAATCGCTGCACTTCTCATATTCGAAGGTCTAAAGCTTCCTTTTTAAGAAAAAAAGTTGATGACCTTAGCTCCTCTCCCTCTGATAAATGTGTCTGGTTCTTAACCAAAAACTTCTCTAAAAACTTCTGAAATTCAAGCCTTCCGCTTTCTCATTTGCCCTAACCTCTGCAATTACTAAAGTATTCGAAACTTTGATAAATTCTCACTCCTTGAAACATTTTGAATCTAACTAGCTTAGTCTCCAATCACCAGTAAGGCTATCGCAATGCAAGATCCACTGGTGACCTCCAGTCCTATCTTATTTATGTATGGTCATCATCTCTGAGGAACTATGGGTTATCCTTTGTCGTCGCCCTTGATATATGTAAGGCTATTGCTAGTTTGTCAGAAGGATCTGTTTGCCTAACTCCCTTCTTATGGCTTTACCCTCTATGTTCTCTGATTTCGAGTTTTCTTTTCTGACCGTTTTACATCTGTGGTTTCTGAAGGTTCAACAGCTAGCTCATTCCCTGTTACCAGTGATGTTCCACAAGGCTCTGTTCTTTCACTACTCTGCTTCGTCTCGTCATCAACGATCTCCATCATTCCCCAACCTCCTCTCTTCTTCACGCATTTACTAATGATCCTACCCTTCATTTTTCCTCTATCTTCACTTCACAACCTTCATCTGCTACTCATAATCAGTCTCATATCACTTTTTCTTTTTCCCTCAACTCCGATTTGCAGAGGATATCTTAGTGGGGAACCCAAAATTTAGTTAAGCTTAAAGCCTTCAAGACACAGTTTCTGGCTATCTCATTATCTTCTTTTTCTGATAGCCCTAATGTCTTCGAAACTAACGAAATTTTTCGTCTTAATTCTATTAACATATTAGGAATTCAGATAGCCTCTAACTTGTTTTGAAGAAATGACATAATTCAAATATCTAAATCTTCATCCAAAGAGTTTGCGGCTTCTTTTTAATTTACGTCATCGCTTTTTCTCTTTACAGTGACTTCAGGTCCACAAAAGTCTTATCCGTCCCTGCTTAGAATACTGCTCACAAATCTGGGGTGCTTCTTCCTATACTTATCACCTTGATAGGGTTGAATCTATGGCAATTATACATATAAAGTATCTTTCTCTTACTTTTAATATGGATTCTCTTTCTCCTTGTCGTAAGATAATTTTCCTTTCTCTTTTTTATCCCCACCACTTCCATCGCTGCTTTGATGAGTTGGCGAGTTACAACCCTCCCCCACTACCGAGGCCGCTTAACACTTGCCGAGAGGCCTGGTCTCACAGGTACTGTGTGGAGATATGTGGCTCGTAGGTTGGTCGATGCAGCGACTGTTTCATCCCATCCATCTCCAGACTCTGTACCTCTCTTCCTCTTTCTGTCTTAATTCGCGTGACCTATCTTTCTTTAAAAAGCTGATCTATCATCATCCCAGGCCCTAATCCTGCCATATGTTTAGGTCCTCAATACTTTGACTGTTCTTTCAACCTGTCCTCTTCCTATTTTGTATCATTTTCTTATATCTGCTTGGTTCTTAAGTTTCTACTTTTTTTTCGTCTAAATGTTTTCTTGGTGCCCGGGCATTTATTGCTTAGGGCAGTTTTATTTACTTGTCCCGATGTCAGTCTCATAAAAGAATACGAGTTACTGTACGGAAAATGGTGTATTTTTTTTTCTATTGACGGGAAAAAATAATTTTCTACTAATAATTTCCATTACATCAAACGTCCTGGAATGAGCCTGCCAAGCTCCGTTGAAGAAGTAATACAGAAAATGAAATCCGAGAACATAAGAAGTTCCTTAATCTTGAACTTCATCATTGTCGAGGATATCCCAGTGAAAGAGAGCTTAGCATTAGGAATTATTATTATTATTATTATTATTATTATTATTATTGTTATTATTATTATTATTATTATTATTATTATTATTATTATTATTATTATTATTATTACTATTATTATTATTATTATTAATTATTATTATTATTATTATTATTATCATCATTATTATTATTATTATTATTATTATTATTATTATTATTATTATTATTATTATTATTATTATTATTATTATTATTATTATTATTATCATTATTATTTCTTCCTGGTTGACTTATAGATTTTTACTATTATTTTAAAGCATTTCTTCCTCTTCCACCACCTTCTTCTTCATCTTCTCCTCCTCCTCCATCTCCTGTGCAGAGCTCTGTGCATTATGGCAGATATCTTGTTGCAGGAGATGAAATGATGAAATTCAAGAAAAGCTGAAAGTATCTCATTTGGATTTCATTTTGTGATATTTTGTTTCACAGAGCTGTGGGGGGGGGGAGCCTTTGATGGAACTCACCTGATTTATGTTATCGAAGTATATAGACTTATTAGTATATAAATAAAGTAATATTAAACAATTAAAGTACTTTACAGTTTTTGAATTACAGTTTTTGAATCTCGAATTTCATTTCATAGGTAAGTCGCATATTTCTTTAAGACAGATTTTATTGGGCGTCAAAGATAAGGAATCTACGGGAATTTAACTCATAATTATAGTTATTACAATGCTAAGAAAATAGTTATCTGTAGAGCTCTCCATAGAATTTTCCCTACTGGTCAGTGCTCTGTAGCCAGTGTTGAATGCTACAGCTCCCTCAGCTCCCTGTAATTCATACAAACCAGAGCATGTGAAGATATCGAAGATTTAATTGTTTTTCATGTGCCTACAGAGTATATAGACTGTAAGAGTATTATATAGGATTTCCACTGAAGCGTAATGCCTACCTTTAGGGTTCTTCTTCTTTGTCTGCATCTTTTCCCACTTTTATGTGGGGTCGATGTTTCTTGCCAGTCTTCTCCATTTGTTTCTGTCCGAATACCTCATCACCCAACAAACCTTTAGACCTCAGGTCGTTATTGATGCAATCCATCCACCTACGCCTTGGTCTCCCTCTCCTTCTCCTACCCTGTATATCCATTTCCATCACCCTCCTCCCAACATGCTGTTCATCCCTCCTAACGACATGACCATACCATCTTAGTCTACTTTCTTGTATCTTATCTGATATTTCTCTAACTTTTGAGGTAACCTTCCTTTAGGGTTCTGTTGCTTTTTTATTTATGATGTTTTTGTTTGCTCTGTTTTTGGGTCCCCTAACATTCATATTTGAGCTTTCACACTGATGCGGTATCTGATCTACATAATGTTATCACATAAGCAACTGATTTGGTTCTTCCTTACTGTGGAAGATATCAAAAAGTGGTTCTAAAATTCCTGCATGAAACTGAAATTACGCTTACTTAATTTTATCAAAGACCCTAGTATTGTATGTACAGCAACTGACTGTTGTTAGGTTGAATATGAGCATGCCTGTGGAAAGAAGTAAAAATCAGATATTGTGTGGACTTGCCAATAGGAAGACAGAGCCATCTATGGATGTCAGAGGGTTTTATGTTGTTCCCTACAAGGAAATAAAAAATATTTTTGCAGTGTAACTCTACAAATCCTGGTTAAAGTTACCTCACTAGATCTCATAAGCAAAACACTACTTGACTCTGCTAGCGCCGAGACTGGAAATTTCTGTACTTATGTTCCTTTGGTCGTGAAAGTAATATTGACCAATATTTCTGGCACATGATAACGAATGATACAGATTATGATTACCATTAAGGTAATCAAGAGTGACAATGGTCAATTTCAGAGATTATTTGTGTTCTTGTACTTTTTTAGTTACTCAATTGCAGTATCATGTTTATTTAACATTGATATGGCTTTATGTATTCTGATTCACTTTGATATAGTGTTGGATTTTATATATCGGAATATAACTGAAGTTCCTATCATCAGGGGGGAAATAATAAAACATTTTCATCATATAAATTATTTTATGAAAGGAGTGGCTTCATCGACTTATTGTGAAGATTTAATCATAAATATGACCAAGCAAATAGTCACAATTTTTCAAGCAAATTACATATAAAGAGTCTTTTACTATTAAATCAGCAATACATTAGTTATAGTAGCTAACGTTTTGTATAAGAAGAATTCTCGAGGTTAAGCGTTTCTATTCTTTTGAGGTAGGAATTAAAGGTAGGTATTTTAGGTTTCTCTTTTTTTTTTTTTAATGTAGAGCAGTATATCATTATTGAATTTTATAAGTATTGTATGGTAATAAGGGTTTTAATTTTTTCAATTGGCCGTCGGTATATTAATTTTCAAATGTTTATATTCTTCATAATTTATCTGTTCATGAAATTATCTGATAATAATTGTTTTTCTCAATAATTTTTCCATATATTGTTTCACTGAACACAATGATATGTTATCACTGGATTTTATGAGAATTATGTAAGTTTTAAGATTATATGTATATATGTATGTATATATGCATGCATGCATATATATATATATATATATATATATATATATATATATATATATATATATATATATATATATATATATATATATATATATATATATATGTATATATATATATATATATATATATATATATATATATATATATATATATGACAAATGTATTACTAATGCAACAAATCATGAAAATACAAATAACAATGATTATCTGCTATAATGCGCTTATAATGTTGGTGATAGTGGTGATGATTCCTGGTATGAAATAAAAATGATATGGGTCGAGGCGAAAGTAATAATAATAATAATAATAATAATAATAATAATAATAATAATAATAATAATAATAATACTCGCTACAAAGATTTCAGTGGACAGTGAAAATGATGAAAAAAGTGCCTTTTTATACCAGATTTTTTTTATACATTTCAACCTTGATGGTCTATATATATATATATATATATATATATATATATATATATATATATATATATATATATATATATATAATATATATATATATATATATATATATATATATATATATATATATATATATATATATATATAATCACTCGAGTATGTGTTGTTATCTGTGTTTGTGTATTGGCAGTGGCAACGTGGTAATGTCTTATACGGGAAGATTTTTTTTTTTATTATTGCACAAGCTAAATATATTTTACATTTATGCTTACAAAGCCTTGCAATTCCTCAGTCTATGCTAATTACCTGCTATGTAATGAAATTATAAATGCAAAGCAAATTATATACAATATACATTTTTTATCCATGTTCTGTTTACATTACTATTTACAACATTTATAAAAATAAGTTTTAATAATGCTGTATGAGCTTCTCCTATCTTTTAACCATTCACTTTTCTCTCCTTAGTAGACAGCTATTCATATGTTCATATGGGTTTGCTGTTTTTCACGATTCTCTTGGGAGACTTAAGGTTGTTCTTCTCTCAACATTGTACGGCTGGATGCCCTTCCTGACACCAAGACTCTCCGTATCTCCAGGATTGGGACCAGCGTACAACTGTTTACTGTGATAATACAATCATTTGGTTACTTAGTAGATATAGTGTTCCCTCCTTCGACCCAGGTATTTCCAATTTTATCATTCCAAAGTGGTCCGAAGAGCTACTCTCTCAAAAGAACCATTTTGGAATGAGAATTAAGTGGTAGTAGAGTTCTTGTAGTCGCCTATGTTAACTCGGCAGTCTTATTGAACACATAATTAGAATTTTTAGTCATAGGTGAGACGTGTCTTAGCTTAATGCCCCCCCCCCCTCTTACAAGAGAAAAAATTATAGCAAAGAAGTACATATCAAAGTTACGTAATTCTGTAATTTGGTCTTAGCTATTTTGTAGTCGTAACAGTTAATTTATAAAGGCCTTAAATCAATTTTCAGCCTTTACAAGATGCAAGTGTATAGTGAATATTTTGAATCAAAATTACATATTACTGTGTCATTTTGGAAAGCTTATTCTTTAAAAAAAGTTTACAATATTAATTATGAAGTTTGCATATTAGTGTGAAATGATCTAAGAATATCTGAGGCTTCTGACTTGCATGAGCTTTTGATATCTTTACATTTCTGTACAGAAAACGTTTTTACTTGTCTTCAACGACGCTTCTTAGAATAAAAAAATTGCATTAATAACTTTTTCTATGTTTGTACTTGCAAGATATGTTGATACCCATTCTAGTAGGTGAGATATATGTGTGTGTGTGTGTGTATAATAAATTATGGATAAATTTTGAGTAAACTTTATATTAACGAAAAAAAATTGTGTTCGTAGTTGTTTAGTATTTACACCACGTATTCATATAATGCTGGGTCTCGATCTTTGGAATATATTTCAAATAAATTACATTTATTAAAGAGGGTTCTTCTTCTTCTTCTTCTTCTTCTTCTTCTTCTTCTTCTTCTTCTTCTTCTTCTTCTTCTTCTTCTTCTTCTTCTTCTTCTTCTTCTTCTTCTTCTTCTTCCTTCTTCTTCTTCTTCTTCTTCTTCTTCTTCTTCTTCTTCTTCTTCTTCTTCTTCTTCCTCTTCTTCTTCTTTTCTTCGTTATTCTTCTTGTCCTTTTTCTATGTTCCTTTCTTTCTTTTCTCTTTCTTTTGTTGTTTTCCTTTTCTTGTCTGTTTTATTCGTGTCTTTTTTATTTTCTTTTATTTGTCATTTCTCCTTTTCTCCTTCCTCTTCTGTCTTCCTCTATTCTTTGTTGTTTCTTCTGCTTTTCTTATCCTCGTCATGCTTTTTTTTTATTGTTCCCTTTTTGTTTTCTTTTTTCTTCTTTTTTTTTGTTCATTTATTCTACTTTTCGTCTTTTCTTCTCTTTTCTTGTACATATTTTTATATATTTTCTAATTTATAATTTTCCTTCGAGTAACTCATATTTTTCTCTCCTTCTCTCTCCTCTTCTTCTTTCAAATCTCCTTTTGCCAAATCTTTTCCTGCAGCTCGAGATCCTCTCCAAAGTTCCTCCGAAGGAAAGACTTAGAGAAAGTATCTTTCTCCCCC
>JAXCGZ010011363.1:177500-192500 GCA_037179515.1 Halocaridina rubra
AAAGCAAAAAAAGAAGATCGAAAATTTTTTTCGTGTTCTTTTCTTAGTTATTTATAGATACAGTTCATACAGTTTTACTTTTTGAACACGGAAATGTATATTTCACATATTATTCATTATTATTTTTGTATTTCTTTATTCAGTTTCATTAGTATTTCCCACGGGTTTCATTATGTAAAATCCTTCATCCATAATTCATTTACAAAATTTGGAATAAAGTGTGGTTTTCACTTTAAGGGAGACATCAAATAGAAAGTAACGTGATTAGCTCAGCTATGGAATATTCATTTCGCCTGACGCTTCAAATGAAAAGGAATTTGGTAAAATAGGGTATTATAAATGCCGTCTGAATGTATAATTTATCATGCTTGTTTTCAGTGTAAAACTTTATTATTATTATTATTGTTATTATTATTATTATTATTATCATTACTATTATTATTATTATTATTATTATTATTATTATTATTATTATTATTATTATTTTTATTATTATTATTATTATTATTATTGAAGGTTGGACACACACACACATACACACACACACACACACACACACACACACACACACACACACCTATATATATATATATATATATATATATATATATATATATATATATATATATATATATATATATATATATATATATATATATATATATAACAGTATAAAAAAATACCTACATATTGGGAAACTACTTTCGCTATCAACAGTGGCGTGCAGTATGGCAAACATCAGTTTAAATATTTAAGCATTACACAACTGCTATTTCCGATACATTACATTTTTTCTGACAGAGTTGTATAATAGAGACATTCTTGCCTGTTCTTCTGTTTGAACCCATATTCATTACGGTTACTGATTTCTATTTGAGTAGAAGACGACAGATTCCATCACGGTTTTTCTTGCACACTCTTTTTGTCACTAGAAGTGGCTGGATAGAGCAGTGGATACTGAGCGGGGCACCTAGGTTTCCAACCCTTCAAGCCACTTTAATCATTCTTCCATTTATTTCTGGTTTTCCCATATGATTAAAGTAGAGACCTAGAGAGAGAGATTGATCATAGGATCCAGGTAGCGTGGAACAGCTGGAAGAGAACATCAGGGGTGCTATGTGACAAGAAAATCAGTGCTAGAGTGAAAGGAAAAGTGTACAAGTCAGTTGTGAGACCAGCGTTGCTGTACGGAGCGGAGACGTGGCCGGTGAAAAAGGTTCAAGAAAGGAAGATAGATGTCGCAGAAATGAGAATGCTGAGGTGGATGTGTGGGGTGACGAGGGAGGACAGGATACGAAATGACCGGATCAGAGGTACAGTGAAGGTGGTGGAGGCGTCGGCGAAAGCGCAGGAGAGAAGAAGACTACGTGGGTGTGAGAGTGATGGAGATGGACGTGGAGGGCAGACGTAGACGAGGAAGACCTAAACTACGGTGGAAGGACCGACTGAAGGAGGATCTCAGAGAGAGACAGCTGGAGGAGGAGCAAGTGATGGACTGGAACCAGTGGAGACGACTAGTGAAGAGATGCGACCCCATATGAAAATGGGAACGCAAATAGAGGAAGAAGAAGAAGAAGAAGAAGAAGAAGAAGAAGAAGAAGAAGAAGATTAAAGTATTTATTAATAGCTTAAAATAATTATTATATTTAGTTTTTAGCAATGAAAGCAAGAAAAACACCGGGGATAGATGGGTATCATGTTGAAAGCTTGCCAAAAAGTGGGAAAGCATTAGTAGAATGGATGGTTAGGTTGTTGGATCTATGTTTCAGGAAAGGGAGGGTCCCAGTTACCTAAAGGAGTGCATGCATGGTTCACTTCATAAAGGGAAGGGAGATATTTATGAATGCAGTAGTTTCAGAAAAATTAGTTAAGTGTACTTGGCAAAGTGTATGGAAGTGTTAATCGTAAAAATTAGGAATGGAACTGAGAGACTGATTGGGGAAGAACAGTGGGTTCAGGAGAGGAAGAGGATGTGTGGGTCATGTGGTTGTTGTAAGACAGGTGTGTAAGAAGTTCTTGGAGAAAGGTAGGCACTCTCTTTGGACTTTTATGGACTTAGGAAAAGCGTATGACAGGAAAGACAGAGAGGCGATGCGGAGTGTTTTGAGACTATATGGAATAAGTGGAAATATGTTGAATGGGGCCAAGAGTTTTTACATGACTAGTAGAGCATTTGTGAGAGTCGGGGATGGCATGAGTGATTGGTTTGAGGTGAATGTAGGGTTACGTCAAGGTTATGTAATGTCGCCGTGGTTGTCTAATGTGTATATTGATGGAGTGGTAAGGGAAGTAAATAACGAGTATTAGACAGAGGCTTGGTACTAGTGGCTGAGTATGGAAGGTTTTGGAAATTAAATCAAATACTATTCGTGGATGATACTGTATTGGTGGCTGATACTGAGAATGATCTGAATCATTTGATGAGTAAGTTTGTTAGGGTGTGTGAAAGAAGGAAGTTGCGGTTAATTAGTGGTAAAATCATGAGATGCGCGAGGAGTGTTGATGTAGGCATATTGAATATTGGAGTGAAGGGAGTTGTTTGAAGAAGTTGAGAGTTTTAAGTGTCAAGGAATGAACGAGTGGATGCGAAGGTAAGTCAAAGAGTGAAGGAAACAAGTAAATGTCTCCGTGGGTTGAAAATTGTAATGAAAAATAGGTATTTGGGAATGAGTACAAAGAGAAGGATATATGAAGGTGTAAATGTACCGACAGTATTGTATGGAGCAGAGACTTGGTATGCAAGAGAGGATGAAAGGAACAAAATGAATATAATTGAGATGAGATGTTTGAATAATATGTTTGATGTATCTAAAATAGATAGAGTAAGAAATGCGGATGTCAGGCAGAGAACGGGTGTTGAAAGGAATTTGTAGGATATGTTAAGATCAGAGAGTAATGAGTTTGTTTGACACATGGAAAGGAGGAGCGATGAACGAATAACGAAGAGAGTGTGGAGTGCAGAAGTAATTTGAGTAAGGTCAAGAGGAAGACCTAGAATGAGATTGATGGATGTCGTGAAAAGGGCATTGAATGCACATGGAATGTCATTGGAGCAGGAAAGAGAGAATGGAAGAGATGGGAATGAGTGGGGGAATATTGTATATAGGTGATACGGGCCAAAGGGATTTCTCGCACCTGCTAGCTTAGTAAACTGTGATGGACGGGTGTGAGGGGAATTGTCATGTGATAAGCGGTGGGGGTAAACCAGCAGTGGCTGTAGGGATTCATTGTAGAATATCCTTTCCTGCCTACCTTGTGGGTGACCCAGGCAGAGCAGAAGGGGGCGGGAATGTGGCAACCCTTTATCCCCAAGAAGCTAAGAAGAGTAGTTGAGGTATATATAGCTTGTGGTGAACGTGTGTTTCTTGGCTTAGCCACCCCCTTTCAAGGGAGAATGAGGCCTTGTATATGTATATATTTACTTATATGTTTATTTATCTATTTATTTAATTCTATATATCTTTATATTTAGTATGTAGAAAATATTAACTTTTTCTTGCGGTATTTTTTTTATTTAACTTTATAGTGTGTTTCCATGTATGACTCGTATTGCATATCTTCGCCATATACTCTAAGGCATAAGGGGAAGGTAGTTGCGTCTTTTCAAGAAGGGAAACTTGTACATTTCCTGCACTTCTTATTAAATGAGGAAAAGAAATGCATCAGCTTATATTTGTGTGTGTGTGTGTGTGTGTTTGTATTTATATTCAACAGATAACTAGAACATCTGGTATACACTACAGAAATATAATGAAGAATGAATATATTGGGACAAATTTTAATTTTAGTTCTTATTATAAAAGTAGTTGTTTACTGTGCTTCTTTTCACTGTTATTAATAAAAATAACTAGCTGCGGCTGTCGGGTTTCACTACAAATGCGCCTTGACCACTTATTCTGTTGATACCCTGGCAGGGTTTGGCGGTAATTCATGGTAGCCCCTTATCCCCAAGGGGGATAGGAAGAGCAACCGGTGTATGTTAAATTTCTGGTGAATTTATGTATTTTAACTCGGCCAACCCCCCTTTTTTTAATGGGGATTGCGGCCATTGTATATTGTTCTGTATTTATTTGTATATATAACCTTGAAATAAGAGGAAGGAAGACAGTCAGAATCATCAATCTATCCTTTAACTCTGAGCTTCCGAAAGCGAAAGTAATCCAGCTATATAACAAGAGCTCTCTTAATAAATATTCATTTTCTACCAACCCTCAGAAGTCGAGAGTTTGAGAGCAGTCAGCAGAAATGTCTCTGTAATTTAAAAGTAAATAAAATAGTCTTTTTGATGATCACCAGAAAATGTCTTTGAGACGAGAAATAGAAAAAATATCTCTAGTCTTTTCGTAATTTTGGGTGAGCGTATTCTCAAACGAAGTAGTAGACCATCTTTAATGGCTGACTTGTACGTTACGGGTGTATTATTATTATTTTTTTTTATTCAATTTTTAATAGTTTTTTTAATTTATTCGTCTTGCTATTCCGTTTTTATTTTGGACTCTCTTTTCGTGTTTTACTGTTTTCCATTTTTCCTTATCTTGTCGTTACTCATGTTTCTTTTGCTTATCTTTTCATCCACTCATGTTATTTGCCGTTTTACATGTCACTATTAATCTCCATTTGGGGGGTGGACACACGTTACAGCTGAGAAAATATACTTCTTTTTTTTTTACTTATGTTTTTCATTAGTACAATTTAAACATATTCAGTTCCATTGATCATCGAAACACTTCTGCAACAATTTAGTGACAATTCCTTTTCATCTAATAAGAATACTACATCTGAACGATCTAAAGTAATACGGATGTATTGTTTGTGTTCGACAAAGCTGTAGCGACACTTACTCTTGTAGGTATATGGAAGGAAGAAAGCTATATTTACAATATATATTTATATATATATATATATATATATATATATATATATATATATATATATATATATATATATATATATATATATATTAGTTACCGTGGCTCAAGCAGTAGCGTCCGCGACTCTGAGGCACATCAGATCGAGGGTTCGCGCCCCGTCACGGTCTGAGGTTAGCAAGGGCATGCACACAGGGTAACGATTACATCTGCCAAAACAAGACCTTTGCAAAAAGGCAACCGTCCTAGCTCTTAGTAGAAGAGGGAGTCCGTGACGTAAATATATATATATATATATATATATATATATATATATATATATATATATATATATTCACCAGAAAGATTCAGTATCTCTTTGAAATTTCCAGAGTTGCTGGAGGATGGTCCATCCTCCAGCAACTCTGGAAACTTCGCAGAGGTACTGAATCTCTCTGGTGAATATAAACTAAAGGTGGATATTATATATATATATATATATATATATATATATATATATATATATATATATATATATATATATATATATATATATATATATATATATATATATATATATATATATATATATATAAGCAAACACAAGCCGTTAACATACATTATCAAATAATAAAGAATCTCATCAGTGAAACAACATCAGAAAGGTATCACGATATTTCTAGGCCTAATTGTATGGTCCTGTAAGCGATTCTTTTCATAGGATGTTTCACTGATGGACTTCCTTATTATTATTATTATTATTATTATTATTATTATTATTATTATTATTATTATTGTTATTATTGTTATTATTATTATTATTATTATTATTATTATTATTATTATTATTATTATTATTATTATTACTATTATTATTTGTGTGTGTATTATGTATGTGTGTGTTTGTTTTAATAGGATATAGTAAAAGTCTTACCAATATTTCTGTATGGGGTGGCAGTTGTAGTCCGTGGGATAAGAGGGCCGCGATGTACATGTAGTCCAGGCATGCAAGAGGATCTGGCAGGTGCTCCGCTGGTCTCTCGCACACTATGGGAAAAACAGCGAAAAATCATAATAAATTATTTGAAAATAAAATCGGGACAAATATGAGATGAAAAAAAAATGCGATATATAGACTTAACAGAAAATTCTAGAGGATTAATATAGGAAAAAAATTACCCAGATAAATTATTGTAAAAACCCAAGACAGTTTTAGGAAATTAGTGACTGAAACGATACTAAATAAAATGAAGGCATCGAAATAGATAATATAAAAGTGATTGGGATAAATGTATCGTAGAAATTAAGAAATAAAAGTAAATATATTGACGTAAAGGAGATAAATTGAAAACAACAAGAAGGACAAGAAGCAGAGAGAGAAAGAAATGGAAGAACAAAAATGAGAAAAAAGAAGCAATTTAGCAATACAGGATGGAGGGGGGGGGTTAGAACTCCTGGGGGCCATATTCAGGACGAACTTCCTCAGTTAGGCCAGAGAGGTTTCTAGTGACAGAGCAATTATCTGGTCTAAGTCACCGTGTTCAACGCAACCAAAAAGGTTAACCCAAAACTCTTCTAATTACTCGTTAATTGAGGTTCACCCAAACTGCCCCAATATAACTCGTTTACCAAGTGTAAATCCAAAATCGTTCATTAAAAATTCGTTTATTAAGGTTACCCAAAGCCTTTCTAATGAAGCACGTTTACTGTGGTTAATCCAATATCGTTCTAATAAATCTCGTTTACTGATGTTGACTCAAAACCAGTCTAATGAATATGATTTACTGACGTAAATTTAAAATCGTTCTTGGGAAACTCATGTACTGAGGTTAATCGAAAACCGTTGTAATATAGCGTTTAATGAGGTTAACTCAAAACCGTTCAAATAAATTTCATTTTCTTGAGGTCAACCCTGAGCCGCTTTAAAAAAAAATTCGTTTGCTGAGGCTGACTCAAAGCTATTCTAACAAAATTCGTTCACTATATGTCCCATTGTCTATCAAATTTATATTGATTTTTTATCGGCATATAATTCTTAAGTTTTTTAACTATTTATTTATTTATTAATTTATTATTAATATAATAATGATAATAATAATAATAATAATAATAATTACTATTATTATTGTTGTTATTATTATTATTATTATTATTATTATTATTATTATTATTATTATTATTATTATTATTATTATTTGGTGATTTTATGTTCTGTCGCAGTTGTTTTTATCTTATAATAGTCCATCCATACACCAAAGCCATATTCCCCCTTATAAGGGGGGTGGCTGAGTCAAAGAAAATGCTTTGACTTTTTGTGGGAAGTAAATACAGAGGAAGGGATTCCCAATCCCCTCGCTCTGCCCCATTTACTCAACTTTTACGACACGCAGGGGAACACGGAGGAAGTATTCTTATCCCCCTCCCTAAGGGGGATCATATAATAATAGTAATGATAATAATAATAATAATAATAATGATAATAATAATAATAATAATAATAATAATAATAATAATAATAATAATAATAATAATAATAATAATAATAATGATAATAATAATAATAATAATAAATAATAATAATAATAAATAATAATAATAATATTAATAATAATAATAATAATAATAATAATAATAATAATAATAATAATAATAATAATAATAATAATAATAAAACTTAATGACTACCAGAAGTCCGGATGAGGAGACCATAAACATATATCTTTGCTAAGTGGAAGATATTATCGTTTAAAGTTATATGAAGTTAAGACTGATAAGAGAACTCGAGAAGAGTTTTTAAGTAGATGAAACTCATAAATTTGTGGATCGTTTCCTAGTTCACACGTCTGTGATCCTGAATGCAGCTCTTAATAGAGGGCTGTAAAGGGCGGTTTACACGGTCAAACGGTTCGTCGAACGCGGTTCGACAGACAAGTGTTTGTAGTGATGTTCGAACCGGTGAACGGGGTATTTGGTTGTCGAACACGTTTGTCGAACGTGTTCGACAACCAAATACCCCGTTCACACGTTCGAACATCACTTCAAACACTTGTCTGTCGAACCGAGTTCGACGAACCGTTTGACCGTGTAAATCGCCCTTAACACATCTATTTATCAGTACTCTTTGGAATTTTAGAGGAGACGGTAGTGTCGACCGTCGATTCTCTTGGGTTATTCGTCTTCTTCTATTTAATTATGCTGAGTACACCATAAATGTATGTAGTCAATGGTGGAACAGTAATTTCACATAATCAGCCTTTCATATAGGCAACCGTATCCCTCCAAGGGTTTATAATGTTGTGGTCATGATGACAGATTGGGAAGAAAAATACATTAATAAATATTATCTATATTCTAGCTCTGAATTTGGGTTCTGAGTAATAAAGCGTGGCGTTTGGAAAAAGGAATTACGTGTATTAGGCTATTAAATCAGAAAATATTTTTCGTGATAAAGAGAAAGAACAAAGATTTGATATGATTTGAGCATTGCATTCATTGTACTTTATATATATATATATATATATATATATATATATATATATATATATATATATATATATATATATATATATATATATATATATATTTGTTGATTTATTTAATGGGCCTTTCCTACCATTTTAGACTGTATGTTAACAGTTCAGTGTTTTATATATATATATATATATATATATATATATATATATATATATATATATATATATATATATATGTATATATATATATATATATATATATATATATATATATATATATATATATATATATATATATATATATATATATATATATATATATATATATATATATATATATATATATATATATATATATAACAATGAACTGTTAACATACAGTCTAAAATGGTAGGAAAAGCCCATTAAATAAAACAATAAATATATATATATATATATATATATATATATATATATATATATATATATATATATATATATATATATATATATATATATATATATAAAGTACTTATTAATTTCGTGACCTTAACTGGCCACCTTCTCAAAGTACAATGAGAAGGTGGCCAGCCAAGGTCACGAAATTAATAAGTACTTTATATATATATATATATATATATATATATATATATATATATATATATATATATATATATATATATATATATATATATGTATATATATATATATATATATATATATATATATATATATATATATATATATATATGTATATATATATATATATATATATATATATATATATATATATATATATATATATATATATAATGTTTAAAACTTTGAAAAACAAAATTAGTAAAACTGAAGTAGGTAGCTTTGATTCCTTCAACAACAAATTTTTCATTAGAAAAATTATTTTGGAAATGTACGAGTTAGATTTAATGTCATATATATATATATATATATATATATATATATATATATATATATATATATATATATATATATATATATATATATATATATTTATATTTGTGTGTGTGTGTGTGTGTGTATATAGTACTCTAGCATGACAGGGAAAAATACTTTGGATACGAGACTAGCTGCAGTAGAGTTGAAATAACTCTCTTCACTATTAAAAAAGAAAACCAAGCGGCCTTTTTGGTAGCACCTGGAGATATAGCATGTTCACTTTTTAAGGAATTTGTAATAATTAGGCAATAAAGTACTTACTGAACAAAACTGAACATGAAAAATCCTACACTTAATTATTTGATGAAAATGTGTGTATCTCGTAAATTTGAATAGTAGCTATTTTTTTTTAGTCATATATATATATATATATATATATATATATATATATATATATATATATATATATATATATATATATATATATATATATATATATATATATATATATATATATAATATTTAAGTTGCCAAATATTTTATTCTTTTATTGTGTGACCTTTGGTGTTTTGAATGTTTTGAAACTGCTCTTGGGGTTATCCCTGGTTTCATTTATTTAGCAATGAAATCGGTCTTCATATTTTTTTCTTGGTGTGAAGGGTCATCATTTTAGTGTTATTCATAATCAAATACTCATACATTATCGTATTGTCCTGTACCAAACAAATGTTGATTATACGTAAGTTTGAAGAATCATGACATTGTGAGCTGTGCGTGAAGCTGCGTTAAGATTATTATAGAATGGGTGTTTCTGGTGTATAAATTAATGTCTACAAAAGTTTCTGCAGAGCACTTACTGATATTGGCTGCCAGTCTAAATTGCTCGACTCGGACGAAGCCGTAGGCCATATCTGGTTCTAAAAAAGAGAGTATAACATAAATTAGATTTGTAAGATTGAGATAAATGAAACATTCGTGCTCTGTAGTTTATACAATTAAAAACTTAGTTTGAAAAAAAAATTGATCTTTGATTCCACAGTTTATTTCCTATAAAGAAATAAACCTGGACAATGAAAGAGTCTCATCTCGTATGAAGCTGCAGGCTGTTGAGATTCTGTAAAAGAGTACAATACAAATTCGGCCATGAGGAAATTGAAATTAATGTAATGTTCATAAAGCTCTCAAGTATGGGAGGAAAAAGAAGAAATCTGAAGTCTCAGCTGTTCATTTAACATAAACCCGCAGTCTGTCTCAGGTTCTAAAATACGATGATAATGCAATGACATTATGGATGTCCAAAGATTAGGCTATATATTAAGTTCTTAAAAGACTTTAGTTTATGCTCAAGAAAGTAGTAATAAAAAAAGAAACTGAGTGGATGAGTGTATATATGAAGATACAAAGATTCTAAGAGGATACAAGACAAAAATTATAGATATTGGATATAAGAAAAATATATTGAATGATTCAATGAAATCCCTCCATCTATTATTGTCTTTCTTATCTTTAAAGTCTGTAGTATTATTAACTTGATCATCTCTTTTTGTAACATTATCATCTATGGTACACATAAGAAGTATTTTATGTAAAAAAACAAAGTATGCTTATTACAACGAGAAAAGAGGTAATATAATATGATTTACTCCTCATATCTATTCATCAGAAAATTACGATAAATTCACACATACTGAAAAAAGAATTGAAAGAGGAAACGCCCTCTTAAATATGTCATTGCACTCTTTTTCATTCTAAGAAACCTTGGTGACATTTAACTGAATCTTGATGGAGAGAGAGAGAGAGAGAGAGAGAGAGAGAGAGAGAGAGAGAGAGAGAGAGAGAGAGAGAGAGAGAGAGAGAGAGAGAGGAGAGAGAGAGAGAGATCAATGAGGGGCAAAAGAGCATCAGCGGAAGACTGCGTTAGCATTTGAGATCTATTCAGGTGATGACCTGGAGCGTGAAGATTGGCTCCCCGTATTCATAGATTTCTGACAATTTCAGAGCATATACTGAAGCCAATTGGAGCACACGCCAATACATCTTTTTAAGTAGGCATAAAAAAAAAAGAAGAAGAGAGGGAGAGATGAATTGGAGAAAAGGTGAAAAGTAGCAAAATAAATAGGGATGTAGAATTGTCTTCTCCGTAGGTGCAAAACCTCAGAAGCATTCGCTTATCTGTTCTCAAGCTTGAGGGCATGGTACTGTTTCTTTCCATGGTGGCCTGCCATTACCGTTGGGCTTCTCATTATGCCTGCTAAGTTGGCAGATGTGGTAGATAACTGGCGCCTCTACTGTCCGTTACATATTCTCGGTAAGACTGGCTTACAGTATAAGAATCTGGGTGTAATATATCCGTAATGAAATTCTTGATATCTTTATATTAATTGATTAATTAATTAATATATTTATTTATATTGTATCATTAATACGTTCATTTTGTATAAATATATGCGTTGCAAAATCAGTGACCTGTGCCACTAACTTCATTCTTATTTGATTTTAGACGGATGGAAATATATATGTCAAACTTTTCATTTTGATTCTTTAAGACTTTTGCCAGTTTTGTCATTAAAGTGCATTATGAAGTTTTTCCGCCTTACATGCATCATAATAACGAGCTGAAATGGGTTCTTTGAATAAATTGCTTGCCTGAACCGAGATGAAAAGCTTGTACAGTAATCACTGAAAATTGTTTCCATGAATATCCCACATGACTGAAATCATAATTTTCTTTTCGCTTCTAGAGGCATATAAGCTAGTCTTCTAATCAGGTCTAGACATAATGAGTTGTTGATAAACAACGTTGTGGCGCAGTGGCAGCGACTGGGGATGGTTATATAATGGTCCCAGGTTTACTTTGGGCCCGGGGTTGGATTAGCTTCTATTGTCATGTCGCTACCGGTTGCATTGGGCTATTAATTGGCGTGGTCAGATTTTTTAGGACTACTTTTATGAAGCCATTGCCTGGAATCACTGGTTCCACGGGATTGGAGAGGGGACTTTGGACTCGACTATATGGTATATATATATATATATATATATATATATATATATATATATATATATATATATATATATATATATATATATATATATATATATATATATATATATATATATATATATATATATATATATATATATATCACCATTTAGTCGGGCCCAAAGCCCCCTCTCCATATATAAGATCTAGCACCATCACTGCCCCTTGCGTCTGCTTTTCATTAGAGACCTTTAACCTAGAAGAACACTGTAAATTCAAAAGTCTAGAGAATGTTATTAAAATAGCATTTACTTCCAAACAAAGAACTCTTCAATGTATAAGCTACAAAAACATAGGAAGTTCAGATGACACTTTTTCTTTATTTTCCCAATAATTGAAAATAAATATTGATAATGGAATTATCAGCAACGTTTTGGTCTACGTCATGCTGACTACAAATCAATTATGATTTTTATAATGAAGTTGAGTGGCTCTTTTTGAAAAAAAAAGACTAGTTTGAAATTAATGGAGTTATTAGGTTGCTCCTCTCTCTCTCTCTCTCTCTCTCTCTCTCTCTCTCTCTCTCTCTCTCTCTCTCTCTCTCTCTCTCCTCTCTCTCTCTCTCTCTCTCTCTCTCTCCTCTCTCTCTCTCTCTCTTAACAGCTCTACCCCTCCCTTCCCTATTTGAGTCAGGGATTTCCTTATGATTGGCCCCATGCTGCTCTGGCTTTGATACTATGGCTAAAGGATTTAAAAATGTAAAAATTTATATTAATAACGTTACTAACTGAGCACAGGTGTTCTGTTGATTTACATAAAATTATGATAATTTAAAATTATATGCATTTTAAGTGTTCTTCAATTTAAATTACTAATAAAGTTAATATGTCCATTTTAATTCATTATCTAATTTTGATATGCCAAATTTGTTCACAAGAAAACTAGTTGACATGGCACTGTGTACTAAGAAGATTAAATTATACCGCTTCCACAGAATTCAATTATTATGTAATTTTATTAATGAAGTTCATCAGTAGTATTCGATAGTTATATTAATTTGAATTATTGTTATTATTTTATTTTATTTTATTTTTATTTTTTTATTTTTTTTTCGTTCAAAGAGGTCTTGTATTTTACCATAGCAAAGTAGTTACAACTAATATTTCGCCTTGTCCATTTCCAATGTGGGTGACCTAGGCTGGATGGTAGGGATATTGTGGCATATACCCAAGGAGCTAAGAGGAGTAATTGAGGTATATTAGCTTCAGGTGAATGCATGTACCTTGTCTCGGCCTCCCCCTTACGAGGAAGATTGCGAGCATTGTATATGTATGTATATGTATATCTCTTAAACCGAATAACTTACCAATCAGATTTGCACTTGCTGCAACAAAATAGAAAGCTGTGGTAGCAACGAGTGTAGTATGATTCATGGGTGGCAGCTTAATATGTTTTTGAACCACTCGAGTTACTTCCTGCCAGCAGTTTTCACCGTCAGAGCCTGAACCAAGACCAGTCACGAGATACGTCACATCCTGTACTTTAAATCTGCCAATTGACCCTATAGGTAAGCATGATGTTCGTAGAATTAAGTCATTAGGCTTACTAGAAGCGTTACTTTCATCTGTGGTGTTTGTGGTTCTGTTCGAGGGCTCTACTCTTATAGTGTCCATACTTTCTGGTGTTGCTAAAACTCCTCCACTGGGCAGTTCTGATGAGTCATTGTCACTTGGGGCAATTTGACTAGTTTCACTTATTTCTGAACTTGCTGATACCCTATTTTTTCCATCGACATCACCTGTTACACTGTCACTGTGATTGTATACCCCATGCAACTGTGACGTTACCTCTTTATTAATCTTAGGTGTATTTGCATGAAGTCCGTCACCATTTGCATCTGTGTGTGTATTGCTAGGAACTCGGAACAACAGGTCCTCTAATGCTGTTCTGACCAATTTTTCTGTAGATTTAATTTCACTTTTCACTTCACTGTTCTCTGCAGGCTTTATAACTCTTTCATTTGGCACTGTAAACAACAGATCGGTAACTGAGGACAAAGTTTGTTTTGAGGTCGAGGTGGATGTATCAGTCTGTTTACTGCTGTTTGACGCCCCAGAACCTTCTACAGAGGCTTTGAAATTGCTGCTACTACTATTGATCAAAACTGAATCGTTAGTGTTGTCAAATATTCTTTGACCACTATCCACATTCGCACTATAGTTATAAACACTAACTTGCAAACTATTAATATTAGGAACATTGGTAATCTCACTTTGATTTTTTGAAGTACTTGAGCTAACTTCTATAGGAACATCTTTTATAGATAAACCCTTACTTGCAATGGCAGTGACTACTGTATCACCATTTTCACTTGAGTATGTATGTCTTCTATTTTCATTCACCTCTAGTCTGGCGTCTAGATCTGTATTGAAATTATCATTTTTCTCACTGACTGATTCTGCACTATTTATATGTACATTTCGATTAGTTCCCTTGATCACCCCTCTCGCTGTCCCATTTCTCCTACGCTCCCATCTTCGCCCTGGTCGTTTACCACGACCTGTTGCGGTATCTCTTACGTGATGGACGTCAGTTACTGGTCTCCGACTGACGTCAATTCTCATCACTGGCTCGTCCTTTCTCGGTGTTTCTCTGGACCCAATTGCTGTTAGAATAGAATCTACAACAGCTTTAACCTTTGCTAATGTATCTTCCATCCACTTACTCGTGATTCGCACAGGTGGGGATGATGGCGAGGCTGAAGGCAATGTTGGCCATGTTGGCATTGCAGACGGTGGTGGGGATGGTAATGGGGAAGCTTCCC
>JAXCGZ010011363.1:197500-199095 GCA_037179515.1 Halocaridina rubra
GTCTGTATTCCGTCGGCCGAGTATTATTTTTTCTGTTAGTTCCTACTGTTGCTAGGGAAATCGTTGTTATTTCATCGTTTTTGATGAAAGGGGATGAGGTCACGTGATGAAATTTCGATCCGTTAATTTCTGTTGCTTTTGTATTCCCGACTTGGTGAGGTTTGTCAGTCGTAGGAGTTGGATTCCAAACCTCAAGAACAGGTGCTGTTACGTAGGCAACGCTGACGTCCATGGACTGTGGAGTCTGTGTGGGCGTCTCGCTCGTCGGTGTACTTGTACCTGCGTCGCGATTGACGCCTCTTGACGCCTTTGGTATGTCGCTCACTGAAATATTATATGGTTTGTTACTATTAGCTTCATTTAATGCTGACGAATTGTGAATATTTATTGAGTTTTCCCCATTCGCATGGCTGCCTACAGCACGAGTAGCATTATTATTTAAATTATTTTTTAATCTTCTGTTCACACGCACTCTCGATCTTCTGCCTCCATTACTTTTACTTTCCCCACTTGTACCTGTTTTGTTCACAGTTTGTTTTACACTATATATCTCGCTCTCATTGGCGTTTACTGCTCTTTGTCTTTCATCAGAATTATCAAAATCTTCGTTTCTATTTACATAGTGTTGACTTGTTTCTCCATTAATGTGTCGCATCTCATTTCTCAGGGCATTTCCTTCGCCTTGAGCTTTGCGCCTCTCTAAGATAGCTTGCTTGATGCGCTCAGGCGGGCCGTTCAGTGGCACTGTGACCTGCAGAGTGCCTCCCCCAAGGTCGGCCGTAGCTAAAGGAGAACTCTCATTCTTATAAAGATGACCTGTAAATGATGAAAGAATGTTATATACGACGGCGCAACGACAACAATAATGGTCGTAAAACTACTGTTTAAAGCTGGGAATTTATAAGAGCTTCAGAATTAAAAGACAAAAATGAGCTATAGATGATTTTGCTCTTTAAATTGTTTCACCATAACAAATATTTGGGAATATATGAATTTTGTCTGTGTTTACTTTTGTTGCTATGTGGTTGATGTCTGTCCCTGTTACCATTCTCGTGAGAAATCAACATCTGCAAGTGAAAAATACAAAATACCTAGATTGGTGAATGCTGGAAAATGAGGTTAGGTACTGAGGTATAAGCCGTCTTGTCATCGTCTAGTAAAAATCCTAGTAAGAAATACACGGGGGGGGGGGGGGGGGGTGTGTGTGCGGGTGTGTGTGTGTGTCCACGGATGGTCAGGCACAAAGAGCTCCTTGTAATTTATATGTAGTAAGACCGTTCAGAAAACTTTGAAATTAAGTTTGGCTGAAGAAGGCATGCTAGGAAACATCTAATCTTTAAAACAGCATTCCCAAGCCAGGAGAATTCCATTGCAAGTCCATAAGGCGGATTGTAAAGTCTTTATTTGTCAGATACTCTTGGTTGAATGGGGGGCGTCAGTGGTTTTCCTCTTATAGACTAGTCTATGTCTACCAGTGAGTGCACCCTTGAATGTGTGAAATGAATGAATATCAGTATCGAGTTTTCTTGAATAGGTCAACATTGTAAGCTGCATGAATTAAATATAAAATATTTGATGGCAATCTTTATTTAGGG
>JAXCGZ010011364.1:0-10000 GCA_037179515.1 Halocaridina rubra
TCTTTTTTATTCTCAGCAAGTATTGTTTCCCTTCCTTTTTTGCATTTATTAATTTTCTGGTATTATTTTCTTTTATGTTATCTTCCTTTGTTTACTACTTGTTCTTTATTTCTTATTTTTTCTTTTTCTTCGTCTTTTTTCTATGCTTTTATCTCTTATTATTTGTATAATATTTTTCGAGGGTCTCAGTAGAGCGCACGAGTCTGGAAGCGACTACCGCGGGTTCGATCTTACTGCAGGACGTTAGGAAAGGCATCCATCCTCAAACCTCTGACACATGAAACGGCACATTACTTCTGTAAGAAATTTCGCGTTTTTTTTTTTTTTTTAATCCTTTTTGTGTCTGTTCATGCTTGAATTTACTAATATTGTTCTTTTTTCTTTGTCTTTTTCGCTTCCATTTATTATTGTTAGTTGTATTAAATATCGTATTTTGTTTTCTTTTCCAGAATCTATTCTGTCGTTTCTCCTTCCTTCGAATTTACCAGGTAAGAGTGTATGAATATCTTACGCCTCCCCCCCTCTCAAGAAATGACGTTCATTAACTAGAAACAGTACACCACATACATACATACATACATACATACATACATACATACATACATACATACATACATACATACATACATGCATACATATAATCGAGTGCTGCAAAGAATAGACTTCGGAACTCGGGGTTGTAATTTGCATATTATGCTTATATCACAGCCAAAATTATATATACATAAATACGTGTATATATACATACATACCTGTATGTGTAATGGCCGTAATCTCCCCTTGTAGCGCCACCCTTCTTAGATCATCCACACTGCAAGTGGTTAGTACTCTCCTGCCGTGGGACCGACAGCCGTAGCTTGTTTATCCCCACAATTTTTTCAGATCTGTAATTTTTATTCTTGTTATTTATATTCAAGCATATGTGCGGGCTTAAGTAAGGGCTGTTTAGGGATGTACTTACTACCTCTATTATTTATAGTCAATTTAGACTGATTCGGTTTTACGCCTCGAACTCCCTTTTCTATTAAGGGCTAGGACGGTTGCCTTCTTGAGAAGGACTTGTTTTGGCAGCTGTAATCGTTACCCTGAGTGCATGCCCTTGCTAACCTCAGTCCGTGACGGGGCGCGAACCCTCGACCTGCCGACACAGAGTTGCGGAATTTATAGTCAATTTAGACTGTGGGTTATATATGACCACAGTAGCCGAGTGGTTAATATATTTGTCACTGAAGTTGAAAGCCTTGCTATCGAGCCCACCGTGGAGCGCTAGGAAGGGGATCTAGCATTAATTCCCCAGCCACATTGCTTGTTTCCACCTCCATACTAGGGACTAATAGTATAACATAAAACGAGGTTATTTTTAAGTATGAGTTATATGAGACAGTTTGAGATCTATATTATAATATTCTTTATGTAGTCTCCGTGGCAAAATGGTAGCATCTGCGACTCTGAGGCGGCAGGTCAAGGGTTCGCGCCCCGTCACGGACTGAGGTTAGTAAGGGCATAGACTCAGGGTAAGGATTACTTCTGCCAAAACAAGTCCTTCACAAGAAGGCAACCGTCCCAGCCCTTAGTAGAAAAGGGAGTTCGTGACGTAAAACCGAATCCAATCCATTATAATATTCCTTATATTTACAAGAGACATCCAACCCAAAAACAATGAACGATATTGTCCTTAACTTTAACAAAAACAGTAAAAGTATATACATTTGCCTCTGTTATTATTATTGGTTGCTCTCTTTTTACTCGCCTTCCGAAAGCTACAGAAAAAGGAATAAAGATGTAAAAAAAATACGTTATCTTATTTTTACTTTGTGTAATTTACTAAAAAAAATCGCGTGTGTGGACTATGAAAGAATAAAACCTCTGGATGTGGTAACTCCTGCTGAGTGCTGTTGCAGAAGGCATAATGTATGAAAAAATATTGTGAATATTTTCTTTGTTCTTCTTTGTGTACATGGGTGAAAAATCGTATGAATGTAAAATATGGAGAAATTAGATATTTTCAATGACTATTTACTTGTTTATTTACTTATCTACAGTCATACCAAAATAAACAGCAAAGAGCTAATGAAACAATCCCCTATACGCGAGACTACAGAAAGAGACACGATACAAACCTCTCTTATCGCCGTCCACGCACAAGAGACTTCTCCTGGAGTGATGGCTCTTACAACCCTAGACACTCACCTAGGCATACAAACTTTGGGAAGGCCCGATCATACCACGGCACGTACTCAAACCAGCGTTACACATCCAACGGCAGGTACAGACACCAGGATCCATGGGCTAACCCCAGAACACACTACAATGATGAATTCCCAGCAGAATCACACAGTCGAAACTACAACTATGACTATGGATACCACCCCAATGAAACATGGTAAGAATGTAACATTAGTACATGTGAACGCTCAGTCCCTGCTCGCTCATTTTGAGGAAATAATAATGCTAACAAAAGACTACAACATAGACATCCTCTGTGTAAGTGAAACTTTGCTTCCTCCTACAACTGAAAATAGATATGTGAATATTCCAGAGTTTAAAATATTTCGCAATGACCATGGCAGAGGGGGTGGGGTTTGTAATTATGTTAGAAATTATCTTAGTGCATCAGAAATAGCCACAGGTTTAGAAAAAAACTGAGGAGCTCGAAGATTTATGGATCACTGTGCAGTATCAGAAACTTCCATCTTTCATTGTAGGGTGTGTTTACCGTCACCCTAAAGCACCTACCAGTTCATTCAATCATCTGCTAGAAACATTCAGAAATATCTGTGTGCGTCATAAACCCATATACATACTTGGTGATTTTAATGATGACTTGCTCTCAGCAGATAACAAAATGAAAAGGGTGATCAACACTGTGAAGTTAACACAAATAGTGACAAAACCGACCCGCATAACCCCCAATTCTAGGACTCTTATAGATCTGATAATAACAAATAAAGTGGAAAGCTGCCTCGTGTGTGCCAGTAGGCATGTTGCAGTGTCCTCTATTCTTATGTTCTTATGTTCTTATTGGGACGTAGTTCCCTGCCCAATTGCAGACCACGAGCTGAACATTGCTATGCTAAACATAAACAAGCCGAAAAGGAAGCCTCTCCTCAAGACATTCCGGTGTCTAAAAAATTACTCCCCTGATATCTTTTGTGAAACATTAATATACAACACAAATGCACTTAATAGAATTAAATACACAGATAACGTCGATTTGCAGGTTGAGATTCTAACAAAAGTCTTCCTTGAATGCTTAGATAGTTGTGCACCCATTGTAACAAGAAAAATAACCCGCCCCTCAGCCCCCTGGCTAACTAATGACATCAAAGAGGCAATTCATATCAGAAATCAAATACAAAAAGAGCTAAAAATGAATAGATATGATATGACTCTCCGAGAAGTTATAAAACAGAAAAGAAACGTGTCAGATCTCTCATCAGTGTAAGTAAAAAAGACTTTTACAAAAAACAATTTAATGACTCTAGATATGATACAGCAGCAACATGGAAAGTGATAAGAAGCATGATACCAAATGAAAAGAGTACCTCAGAAAGTTATGAAATTATTACGGAGTTGAAAGACAAAGTAGAAAACTTTAATAACTATTTTGCTAACGTTGGCAAAAATACATATGAAAAAACTCAAGAAAACATCAACTCAGTGAATATGAGTAATTGCTTAAATGACAATTCTTCCAATGAAAACACAAGAGAGTACTTCAAGCTTATTCCTATCGATTGTGCTACCCTAATTCTTACCATAAAGAGCCTAAGAAACTCTGGCTCTTATGGTTCAGATGGTATACCATTTCAGTTCATCAAAGATGCTCTACCCGTGATTGCATCCTATATTCTAACTATTATGAACACTTCCATTGTTACTAAAAAGTTTCCTGACTCTTGGAAAATAGCACATGTAATACCTCTGCATAAAAAGGGGGACAGAGAAGATGTGACAAACTATCGTCCCATTTCCCTGCTACCCATTTTCTCTAAAATATTAGAAAAAATTGTTGCATGCCAACTTATGTCATATTTAGAATCAAATAGACTACTAACGATTAGCCAACATGGTTTCAGACCAAAACTCTCGACGGAAACTGCACTGCTTAAAGTTACGAATAGTATATATAATAATATAGATATGAAAAAAATATCTTTGCTAGTTTTGTTGGACTTATCAAAAGCCTTCGATAGTGTAAACCATGAAATTCTTTTAAGTAAATGTATTAACTTAAATATTGATCCAAGTTGGTTTAGCGAGTATCTATCTAATCGTAAACAGTCCATACGTCTTAACAACATTATCTCTGTGCCAAAAAATGTATCATTTGGTGTTCCACAGGGATCAGTACTTGGTCCTATCCTCTTCTCCATTTACGTAAATGATCTATCTTCTTTCATTTCTGACTGTCTAGTCGTACAATATGCAGATGACACTCAACTACTCCTTAGTGGTGATATTAATAATCTCCCAGAGCTAACTTTAAGAGCAGAAAACACTCTGTCAAAAATTAAAACCTATTTCCAAGAAATTGGGCTGTTAATTAACGAAAGTAAAACACAGTGCATATTTATTGGTTCAAGGTTCCACATAGCACAAATTCCAGAAAACACAACAATTAATTTTTGTGACAATATTATCACACCTAGCAAAACAGTCAAAAACCTAGGAATTCACTTTGATAACCACATGTTGTTTGATTCCCACATAGATAAAGTATGCAAAAAGGTTACAGGAACATTAATGTACTTATCACGAATAAAAGACAATTTTGAGACTACCACTCGAATAACTGTTGTTGAATCTCTAGCCCTAAGTCACATTAATTACTGCAAAACTGTTTGGGGAGCTACCACTAAGACTCAGATAAACAGAATACAGAAGCTTATTAATTTTCAGCTCGAGTTGCCCTGGGAGGAATAAGAAAATACGACCACATCACACCAGCTCTCAATAAACTTGGGAGGCTGCGGGCAGAAAATAAGGTCGCTTATGCTATTTATGTTTTTGTATTCAAAATTTTGGACCATCATTATCCTAGCTGGCTATTTGATTTAAAAACAGTCAGGGATATAAGGGGAACCAACACAAGACAGAGCAGTGGGCTCTTTATTCACAGAACAAACACAGAAGCAGGTTCAAAGATGATCACTATCAAAGGGCCAACACTCTGGAATAATATTCCAGAGCATCTTAAAAATGCATCCTCTTTCACAGCTTTCAAAGGCAAACTATACAGTTTTCTTTTGGACAAATAGTTGCTGCTCATTAAGAACTAATTATTCTCATTGTAAGGAAACAAATATGGAAATGATGCCGATAATAACGATCCTGTATCTAGTGGCATACTTACTACTTTATTATTAACATTATTGTAACATTTTTATTACAGCATTATTATTTTCTATGAAAGCTACATTTAATTTAACTATATGTCTAACCCTCTTATTTGTTAGTTTAATTACATGTCTACTTATAAGTTACTATTAATGTTGAATAACCATTGTACAAAATGGAAATAAATGTTTTTGTTTTGTTTTTGTTTGTTATCTAGTTATTTTATTTATTTAATATTGGAATGAGGTTCTCTGGATTGTGGCCATTCTTCCGGATATTGCCAGAGAAACCATAATGTGTGACAGTATGTGAGTATTATTTCTTTGTGCTTTGCACTCTTACACTGTGGGTGACCCAAGGAGTGGGATGGTAATGGGAAGAGAAATTGTGAAATTCCTTTATCTCCAGGAAGCTAACATGGGAGAAATGATGCGAGTTTGTATTCTGGTGAATGTGTGTGTACGCTTACCCGGCCATCCCCTCACACCTTGTTGGTGGATTATGGCCATTGAATATGTATGTATGTATTTCTTTGTGTATTTGAGTTTATATGTGTTTTTATTTTCCTAGAAACTGAACTCAAAAGAAACGGAATGTGGCTCTTCTGGTCAAAGCTACAAGAAAAACCATTAATTAATACAAAATGTATGTATCATCTGTATACTTCTGTATGTATGCTTGTATGTGTATACTTAGGTACACTTGTTTTATCAACTTATTACTCATTGAACTCAAAGAGTCAGATAAAGATTTTTTTCAAGATTAAGGAAACATGACTGACATTATTAAAAAAACTTATCTTTATCCGATAAGATATGTGTTCTCACGTGGTCTAGACTTCTCCTAATATCGTCTTAGGATGACTTATAATATCAGGTGTAATTGGGATTATTGTATGTATGTATATTGTGGGTGTGAGGCCTTATCCGGTTACATGAATAGCCTTTGCATCACGTGACACGTGTTAGAAGGAACTTAGTCACGTGACGACAGTTTGACATTTCTGTTTTATATATATATAAATATATATATATATATATATATATATATATATATATATATATATATATATATATATATATATATTTATATATATATATATATATATATATATATATATATATATATATATATATATATATATATATATATATATATATATATATATATATATATATATATATATATATATATATATATATATATATATATATATATATATATATATATATATATATATATATATATATATGTATATATATATATATATATATATATATATATATATATATATATATATATATATATATATATATATATCTACCAACAGCCAAGGTAGATATATATATATATATATATATATATATATATATATATATATATATATATATATATATATATATATATATATATATATATATATATATATATATCTACCAACAGCCAAGGTAGATATATATATATATATATATATATATATATATATATATATATATATATATATATATATATATATATATATATATATATATATATACATATATATATATATATATATATATATATATATATATATATATATATATATATATATATATATATATATATACATGGGCCATAATTTCTTTGGGAGGTAGGTGGTCGAGACAGAGTATAAATCTTGTTTCCCTGCAGGAGGAAAATTCGAGGATTGGATTCCCAGACCCTTCACTTCACTCCTTTTAGTCGACTTTTACGACACTCAGGGGGTCACCGGGCGGTATTCTTGTTTTTCACCCCAGGATAATAATAATAAACCTTTATTTCCATTATACAATGGGTATTCGTCAGCCGGGGCAAGCCCCAACCCCCCACTGTTGTGCCCAACCACAGCAGTACCTGCCAAGAAACAGCTTAAACTCTCGGTCTTGGACGGGAACCGATCTTTCGACCTCGTGAATGCGAAGCCAGAGCTTTACCACTGTACTAAGCTCCTCAATTTGACGGAAACCAATCATTAAATTTTTCAGCATGGATATCCCAGCCACTGGGGGAGCAAGCAAGCAAAGTTAGGTGCCGGTTCCAATCCCGGATCAATGGAGAGGGTTGGTAGGTCAGGAAGATAGGTATCCGAGGTATAAATTTTCAACCTAAAATCAGTCCAAGTTTCAAGGAGCCTTGTGAGAAACAGCGACTATATGTGCATATTGGAAAAGCTGTATTTAGAGGTAGAAAGATTTTTTTGTTATTTATTGATATGGAGTGTACAGTAAACGTCTGTTGTTTCCTAACTACTACTAATCTTAAGAATCTCTCTCTCTCTCTCTCTCTCTCTCTCTCTCTCTCTCTCTCTCTCTCTCTCTCTCTCTCTCTCTCTCTCTCTCTCTCAGTCCAATTATGTATCCTTGCACTCTGTGTTGCCTGAAAGATCAGTGGAGAGAGAGAGAGAGAGAGAGAGAGAGAGAGAGAGAGAGAGAGAGAGAGAGAGAGAGAGAGAGAGGATTGCTTTTCGTGGATGATGGGGTCAGACACTCCAAAGCCTCCTCCAAATCCTCTTTTCTCAGTATGATGACAAAAGAAGAAGAATGAGAAACCTCTCTTACTATCTGATATAAAGTATCGGATTCTCTTTAACTTAATATATTCATAGTATCCTCTTACCTATGTAACGTGAGGAAATGCCAGAGATAATAACCTAGATCGCGCTCAGGAGGCCCTGAAGTCGATACCCCGATGTGGTGTTTATAGCAACCGTTAGCTAGAATCGCTCGAGGATCGTAGAAGTGGGGTATTTTTTTTATTTTTTTTTATTTATTCAGATAACTGTGCATGAGGACGTGCACATGGGCATTCCCAGTGATATTGCAGTTGTTAAACATTACAATCTATATTTGGTTATGTATCAATAAAATATCAATAGAAT
Organism: Halocaridina rubra; assembly: GCA_037179515.1. Classification (NCBI taxonomy): domain Eukaryota; kingdom Metazoa; phylum Arthropoda; class Malacostraca; order Decapoda; family Atyidae; genus Halocaridina; species Halocaridina rubra. The sequence goes on from JAXCGZ010011364.1 coordinate 8,243, forward strand.
TTGCAATTAATTTTAAATATCGTAGCAAGTAATTAAGAATAAAATATGGTGTAATAATTGACTGATGGCAGAAGACCACTTTGCAGTTATTAATTAAGAGCAATATATAATGGTTTACATGTATTAATGGCAGAAGAGCACTCTGCGATTATTGATTAAGAGTAATATATATAACAATTAAAGTGGGGAAGTGGTGGCGATTTCGTGCACTGTAGCTGCTTTCAACTCATGAGAGTTAGTGAGTACATTGTTATATTAGGTCCACGAATTTTGAAACTGGGATTTACATAAGTGTAAACTTGTTAGTCTTGTTTGATAATTGTAATGATGAAAGAATGTAGAAAATCCCAGTTATTCATCTTTACAAGATATTTTCTGGATCTATACATCTTTGCAGAGAGTTTTTTGGGGGATTATTCATTATTACAAGATATATTCTTTATTTCTATCATTACGAGGGTTCACGCTCCGTCACGGTCTGAGGTTAGCAAGGGCATGCACTCAGGGTAAGGATTACATCTGCCAAAACAAGTCCTTTGCAAGGAGGCAACCGCCCTAGCCCTTGGTAGAAAAGGGAGTCCGTGACGTAAAACCGGAGCACCAACAACAAAATATATTTTGGATTTATGCATCTTTACAGCGTGTTTTCTGGGGTTACTCATCTTTACCGAGTGTTTTCTGGGCTTTTTCATTATTACTAGATGTCCTGGTGTCATTCATCTTTACAGTGTGTTTTCTAGGATCATGCATCTTTTTAGAGTAGTTTCTCTGAGTTATATATCATTACATAATGTTTACTGGGGTTATTCGACTGTTTACAAGGTATTCGATGGGTTGTTTAGCTCTTTAAAAAGGTACTTTATAAGGGTTTCATCTTCTAAGAAGGTATAATCTTTTTACGAGGTGTTTACTGGGATTATTGGCCGCAGAAAATTATAAATACTTTTTTTTTAATTGAATGGCTTCTTCCTTGTATATTTAAATCGTCTTCATCGGCAGCTTTTCCCATGTTTATATGGGGTTGCTGCATTGTACTAGCCTCTTGGAGTGATGTGTTATTTCTTCTTCTTCTTCTTCTTCTTCTTCTTCTTCTTCTTCTTCTTCTTCTTCTTCCCATGTTCATATGGTGTTGCTGTTTTTCACTAGCCTAGTGGAGATTGATGTGTGAATTCTTCTTCTTCTTCTTCTAAAGCTCTTCCAATGTTCATACGGGGTTACTGTTTTTCAATAGCCTCTTGGAGACTAGTGTTTGATATTGCCTATAATTGGACGGTCGGATGCCCTTCCTGTTACCAACCTCCAGCATTGATTCGGACTTGGAAAACGCACCCAGTTAAGCTGTTTTTCACTAGCCTTTCGGAGAACTAAGCTTGATATGGGCATAAGAATTTATGGCCGGATATCTTTCCTGACACCATACTAATAATAATAAACCTTTATTTCCATTACAATACAATGGGTATTCATCAGCCTGGGCAAGCCCCAACCCCCCACTATGGTGCCCAGCCACAGCTGTACCTGCCAGGAAACAGCTTAAACTCTCATTCTTGGACGGGAACCGATCTTTCGACCTCGTGGATGCGAAGCCAGCACGTTACCACTGTACTAGCCAGTTTCGGACCAGTATTGACTTGAGCTGTATCAATCTAGCCAATAGTATTTGGATTTGGCTCAGACTTTCACGGCCTGGTATGTTGTACTCCTGCTAAGACCAAAACTCTCCATTGTTCCGGGCTTGGAACAGGCACAGAATGGCGT